>ML414144.1:0-12475 GCA_005239525.1 Nicotiana knightiana | reverse complement strand
TTTTCCAATAACACTTTCGGGTTCCAAAGAGGGTAATCAAATAAGAGTAACCGACTCAAAGGGTTTGCAAAAGGGTTAATGGTGTTTGGGTAGCGAGAATGAAAGCCTTCGTCATCCCAACTGGAGACATTTGAAAATATATGTGGAGGATCAAACATAGTACCTTTTGACGGCATCTGCATTGACAGCCGTTTCGGGGTCATTTCCTTCGATGTCCCCCCAGGTATAACACTCCTTTTGGTAGTAATTTCCTTATGATGTATGGACCTTTCCAGTTTGGGGCGAATTTTTCTTTCGCTTCTTCTTGGTGCGGGAGGATACGTCTTAAAACGAGTTGCCCTAATTCGAAGTTCCTAGGTCGCACTTTCCTGTTGTAAGAGCGGGCCATTCCTTGCTGGTATAATTGTCCGTGGCACACTGCGACCATTCGTTTCTCATCAATCAGAGTTAATTGCTCAAGTCGGGTCTTGACCTACTCATTGTCCTCAATTTCTGCTTCGACAATAATCCGAAGGGAAGGGATTTTGACTTCAGCGGGTATTACGGCTTCAGTGACATAAACCAATAGGTAAGGGGTAGCTCCAACCGATGTGCGCACGGTCGTGCGATATCCCAACAATGCAAAAGACAACTTTTCATGCCATTGCCTGGATGTTTGAATCATTTTCCTGAGAATTTTCTTGATGTTTTTGTTTGCTGCTTCAACGGCGCCATTGGCTTTGGGCCGGTAAGGGGTCGAGTTGTGGTGTGTTATCTGGAACTGTTCACATACCTCCCTCATCAAGTTACTGTTTAGATTCGCAGCATTGTCGGTAATGATAGTTTTTGGGATACCAAAACGACAGATGATATTAGCATGCACGAAATCCACCACCACTTTCTTAGTGACAGCTTTGAACGTGACGGCCTCGACCCATTTTGTGAAATAGTCGATAGCAACCAAAATGAATCTGTGCCCGTTTGAGGCCCTTGGCTCGATTGGCCCAATGACATCCATTCCCCAAGCAACAAATGGCCAGGGTGCCGACATAGGATGCAGTTCTGATGGTGGCGCATGGATTAGGTTGCCATGTATTTGACACTTATGGCACTTCCAGACGAAACTGAAACAATCTTTCTTCATGGTTATCCAATAATATCCAGCCCGCAATATTTTCTTTGCGAGGACGTACCCATTCATGTGGGGACCGCATACTCCTGAATGGACCTCGCCCATGATCCTTTCGGATTCTTTGGCGTCTACACATCTTAACAGACTTAGATCGGGAGTCCTTTTATACAGTAATTCCCCACTTAGGAAGAAACTGCTGGCGAGCCTTCAGATGGTTCTCTTTTGGTCTCCGTTGGCCTGCTCGGGATATTCTCTTGTCTTCAAGAATCTTTTAATATCATGATACCATGGTTGGACATCGGGTTCTACTTCGACCTTGTTGCAATAACCATGTCTTTCCTTGATTTGGATCTCCAATGGGTCTATGCGAACATTACCCGGATCAGGCAGCATTGCAGTTAGGGTGGCCAGCGCATCGGCTAACTCATTGTGGCATCGAGGAATATACCTGAACTCAACGGATTTGAATCGCTTACTAAGATTCTCCACATGCTGTATGTAGGGAAGGAGTTTAACATCTCGAGTTTCTCACTCTCCCTGAGCCTGCTTAATGATCAAATCGGAGTCCCCCATGATCAACAACTCTTCTACATCCATGTCAATGGCCATGTTCATGCCCATTATACAAGCTTCATATTCAGCAGTATTGTTTGTGCAGAAGAAACGGAGGCGGGCCGTGGCAGGGTAATGTTGTCCTGTGGGTGAAATCAAGATTGCCCCTACCCAAGAACTTTTGCATTGGCTGCTCCGTCAAAGAACATTTTCCAGGTGTCAGCGCCTTCCAAGATTATTTCGACGGAGTTGATTTCTTCATCCGAAAAATAAGTGCTCAAGGGTTGGTATTCATCATCAACCGGATTTTCAGCTAGATGATCGGCCAATGCTTGAGCTTTCATAGCTGTGCGAGTGACATAGACAATATCGAATTCTGTGAGCAAGATTTGCCATTTTGCTAATCTCCCGGTGGGCATTGGCTTTTGGAATATGTACTTCAAAGGATCCAGCCTCGTGATGAGGTAGGTGGTATAAGCCAATAAATAATGTCGGAGCTTCTGAGCAACCCAAGTTAGAGCACAACAAGTCCTTTCTAACGGTTAATACTTGGCCTCGTAGCTTGGGAACTTCTTACTTAAGTAACAAATGGCATGCTCTTTCTTCCCGGTTGCATCGTGTTTCCCGAGAACACACCCAAAGGAGTTTTCTAGAACCGTCAGGTATAGGAACAGAGGTCTCCCTGGTTCTGGTGGGACTAACACTGGAGGATTTGACAGATATTATTTGATCTTGTCAAAAGCGTCCTGGCACTTGTCTGTCCATTTGATGGCCGCATCTTTTTTCAACAGCTTGAATATAGGCTCGCATGTGGAGGTCAACTGAGCGATGAACCTGCTGATGTAATTCAACCTACCCAACAGACTCATGACTTCCTTCTTGGTTCTTGGGGGTGGGAGATCCCGAATAGATTTTATCTTTGTTGGGTCCAGCTCAATGCCCCGTCGACTGACTATAAATCCCAGTAATTTTTTGGATGGAACTCCGAAAGCGCATTTGGCAAGGTTTAATTTCAAATCATATCTGCACAGGCGTTTGAAGAATTTCCTCAAATGCTGCACGTGGTCATTTTGGGTTCTGGACTTAATGATCACATCATCCACGTACACCTCAATCTCCTGATGCATCATGTCGTGAAATATGGCGGTCATGGCCCTCATATAAGTTGCCCCAGCGTTCTTTAAACCAAATGGCATGACCCGGTAACAGTATGTTCCCCAGGGTGTAGTGAAGGCTGTCTTTTCTGCATCCTCTTCATCCATCAACACCTGGTGATATCCGGCATATCAATCGACAAAATACTGTACCTCATGTTTGGCACAATTGTCAACTAGGATGTGTATGTTTGGCAGTGGAAACTTATATTTGGGACTCGCTTTATTTAGATCCCGGTAGTCGACACATACTCGGACCTTTACGTCCTTTTTAGGCACCGGAACCACATTGGCCAGCCAGGTGGTGTATTGGACCACTCGGATTACTCCAGCCTTAAGTTGTTTAGCGACCTCTTCTTTTGTTTTGTCACTCATGTCTGTTCTAAATTTCCTCTGCTTTTGTTGGACAGGTGGATGACCGGGGTAGGTTGGCAATTTGTGTACCACCAAGTCCATACTTAGTCCGGGCATGTCGTCGTAGGACCAAGCAAATACGTCTTTGAATTCAAATAGGAGTTGAATCAAGGCGTCTCTAACCTTTTCATCTATGTGGACGCTTATCATGGTTTCTCGAATCTCTTCTTCATTGCCCAAGTTAACAGGTTCCGTTTCGTTTAAGTTTGGCTTAGGATTATTCTCGAACTGTTCCAATTCTCGATTTATTTCCCTAAAAGCCTTTTCTTCGTCATATTCTAGTTCTTGATTCATTATTTCGAGGTTAGACGGCGTATTAAGATCAGAGCATGAAATCCGCAAGCATATCATGTTTTTTAAAGCCGCATTATTAGGACTAAAAAATAAGAAAAGTAAACAAAAATCAGAAAGAATTATAGATGATGAAATTTTGATTTCATTTCATTGAATTTGAACATAGGAGGGTTTACATAGGAATTTAAAGGCAAGAATTTAAAAACGCTTGAGTTACACCCTGAAATAACTCCTAGTGCAGAAAGGATGGCAAAAGCTGAACTACCGGGACTCCCACCTGACGGGGAATGGAGTAGCCTTCTAGTTTTGCAACTTGGCGTTAGGCCCCATATACTATACTTCGGCAGTGCTGGATCCTTCTCCTGGTTGGACCATATGGGCCTCATACAACATCTGCCTCATTGCTCCGCATATTTCTTCTATTTCTTCGGCCGTGAAAGCCTCTTCCTCTTCCTCCACGTATTTTGGCTTGACAAATGATGCGGTGATGTGCGGGATCGGAGAGGCAATACCCAATCATTTTTCTTACGTTGGTCAGCCCATTGTTCATTGTCGGGAGTAGCTTGAAACCCTATGCCAAAAAACTTTTTATTGGTAGGAAAAGTGACGGGTTATTTAATGCCTTGCAAGGACACCCCGAGCCCTTTTCCAGGTGTGTACCCATGTTTATTCATGTCATTAGCGACCATAATTGACGCGTTTGATAGGAAGGGTTGAGGGAACGAGGCTCCTTCCTCATGCTGGTCCGCAACCACAATCTCGAAAGCCTGGTAGACTATGTGCTCGCTGCCCTCTCTTGCTTCCAGGCATGGGGCTAATGGGTCCCTGTAAATAGATTGTTCGTCTTCCCCATGGACCACGATTTCCTGGTCCTCATATTCGAACTTAACCATCTGGTGGAGAGTAGATGGCGCTGCCCCTGCTGCATGGATCTAAGGCCTTCCCAGGAGATAATTGTAGGAAGTATCCATATCCATGATCTGGAATGTCACTTCAAAATCTACAGGACCGATTGTCAAGACCAAATAAATTTCCCCGATCGTGTCCCTCTTGATACCATCGAATGCATGGACGCACACATTGTTGGGCCTGATTCTCTCAGTCCCGATCTCCATTCTTTGTAGGGTTGATAGAGGGCAAATATCAACCCCAGATCCACTGTCCATCATAACCCTTTTCACATAGTAACCCTCACATTTAACAGTTAGGTGGAGAGCTTTGTTGTGGGCAGCCCCTTCCGGGGGCAAGTCATTCTTGCTGAATGAGATCCGGTTAATTTCAAAAAATTGTTCTGCCATTCTTTCCATTTGCTCAACTGTGGTGTTGGCCGGAAAGTATGCTATGTTAAGGGTTTTGATTAGGACTTTCTGATGCTCGTTTGAATTTACCAGCAAGGATAGAATCGAGACCTGAGTGGGGGACTTTCTGAGCACCTCGATTATAGAGTATTCAACGGTTTTCATATTCTTGAAGAATTCTTCTGCCTCTTCAGCACTGATCGGCCTTTTAAGCGGAAAGCATTTCAGCTTTCTTTTGTTTAGTTCTTCCAGGTCGAGGTGCCTCTCTGATGAGTTTATATCGCCTGTTTCCCCAGAAATCTCTTTCCCTTTGTACGTCACCACCGCCTTGTGGTAATTCCAGGGGACGACAGTTGGATTCTTCACGGGAGTTTGCGACGCGCGGCGAATAAACACGGGCTCATTCAGCCTTGGTGAAATTATTTGCCCCTGCGCCACATACGTCCCTTTCGGCACATACATTTTTGAGCCATTCACCATTGCCTTGTTGAATTGTAACCTTCTGGGAGGGCTCAACACACTTTGTTCCTTCCTGTGTGCCTTGGGGATGTAAAGGACAGCGTCTTTAGAGGGTCCACGCTTAACACACTTTGTTCCAGTCTCAGCCTTTTCCGTGACCTGGGGGACGGGGTTACTCTTTTTCATCTCCTTGACTGGTTTGGGTGCCGCCTTGGTTTTCTTTCCACATCTGCGATGGCGATGATGGCCTTTAGAGCTGGATCGAAATCCTGATCCTCGCAAATCATGCCGATGACGGGCCCATGATTGTGAGTGGGCAGTCGATTGTTCGTCACATTGGGAGCTTCTTCGTCCCTTAAGACCACTTTCTTTTGTTCTATAAGGCTTTCCACGACCCTTTTGAGGGTCCAACACTCCTCCGTGTCATGCCATCTTGCTCCAGAATAGTAGGCACAATTGGTTCCCGGCTTGTATGATGATGATGCTGGGTTTTGCCTGGTCTGAGGTACGGGTTGTAGAAGCCCCATCTGGACTAATTTTGGGAAAAGGCTTGAATATGGCTCCCCGATAAGAGTGAAGTTGGGTTTCCTTGGGGTAGGTGTTGTACGGGTAGTTTTGGGGAGAACGTGGATTATATGGAGATGGGGGAGGATGGTTGTTTCTCGGAGGTGGAGCTCTATTCTGATTGTATTGTTGTTGCGGCCTGGGATGTAGTTGAGCGTTCATTACCACATAGGGAAGAGGGGGCGTAGCATAAGCTGCGTCTTGGTGAGGATAGTAATGTTGGGAAGATTTGGGAAATAGATGTGGGTATTGTCTAGGCTTCCTGACATCGAAAACCATCATAGCCCCTTCTTCTTTCTTTTTTCTGTTGGGTGCACTCCCGAATCCGCTTTGGATGGACTGGGAGGTTGCTCTTATGGCAGATTGGCTCAGGATACGACTAGTTTTTAGACCATTCTCCACCATTTCTCCAATTTTGATTGCTTCCGCAAATGGTTTGCCCATGGCGAACATCATATTTTGGAAGTAATTAGCTTTCTGTGATTGTAGAAAGACGCTGACCATTTCAACNGAGGTTTGACCCTGGAGGCCTGCTCGCGCCATTTGATGGCGTACTCTCTGAAACTCTCTGAGGGTTTCTTTTTGAGATTGGATAGTGAGTTCCTATTGGGGGCGATGTCCACATTGTATTGGAATTTCCAGACAAAGTCCCGTGCCAGGTCATCCCATATGTGCCAGCGGGATATATCCTGGTCCATGTACCATTCTGATGCAATTCCCGTCAAGCTTTCTCCAAAATATGCCATGAGAAGTTCCTCTTTCCCACCTGCTCACCGGAGCTGGTTACAATACCTTTTCAGATGAGCTATGGGGTCCCCATGTCCGTCATATTTTTCGAACTTGGGGGTTTTAAACCCAAGAGGCAAGTGGACGTGCGGGAACATGCACAAATCTGCATAGGAGACACTTTTCTGCCCGTTCAGCCCTTGTATATTCTTGAGGCTCTATTCAATACTCTTCATTTTCCGAGTTATTTCTTCGTGCTCGAGGCTTTTCTTATCTTGTCCCAAAGTGACCTCAAGCTGGTTGTTGGGGATATGCATTGGGAGTAATATGATTGGTATCCAGATGGACGGACTGTGTTTGGAATGTGAATGCTGGCGGCTCGAAACTTGGTCCAGAGATAGTCAGCGGAGCCGTGGTAGAGATTGGTGGTGCGGTGAAGATATTAGAAGACACCGGAAAACAGGGCCTAGGGGCGAACCTCAGAAGGCCTTCCGGCACAGTGAGCCGACATAGTTGGATATACAAACGGCGTGGCTGGGTAGCTTATGAGGACGTTGGATGTCCCGCCTGCCCTGGGGATTATTTCTGGGAAACCCGGGATGGTACTGGGTGGTTCCTTACCATTGGACCACGCGTCCCACATTTCCAGCATGCGATAACATAAAGTCCTGTTCTCTTCAGCTGTTGCCGACTCAGATGTTGGGATTGCTGGATTTAGGTCTTCCACGGAAGAGTTGACGATTGGCAAGTGACTTTCAGACGTCATTTCTATGCTCCCTTTCGATCTAGTGAAGTAAGGATGGGAAGCCAGGTTACCGCAAAACCAATCACCTAAAAATACCTTTTAGATTGAACCAACAAAATGTTAGGTTGAAGCATTTATCACATAGGAAATCGCGCGTTTGGGATATGCAATGCACCTGAGCAATTTAAATGCTTTTCTATATGTTTTTGCAACAGTCGTGTACTTCATCCCGACTTTATTTCTGGGTTTTGAACTTTCCTTCCCTTTGTTATTGTTTTCGCTCTTTTATTCCTTGCTCGGTTTTTTTTATTTTATTTTATGGTTATGATCGAATCCTATGTGGATTGCCTACGTATCACGGCGCCGCGTGAATCATATCATCACGTAGTTCATGCGACAAAACCAAAGGACATAAATGCATATTTTTTCTAAAAGCTTCATTCTAAAAATTTTCATTCATTAAATAGAACACTTCTGATTACAGAAAACTTGTAACCTATTTTCGGAATTTTAAAGTTTTCAAAACAGACTCGACACATATTTTATAAAACTACTGTGGACTCGGACATGACTACAACTAAAAAAAATGAAATACAGACTCGAAAAACATCAAAAATACATCAGTGCTTCTGTTTCTCCAGGGGCCGGTGGGGCATCATTCGGCCTTGCCATAGGCCTGCGTACTATGTCTTGCCGGAGGCGGTAAAGGTCGTCCATTATCTGGTGGACGAAGATCATAACCACTGAGAAGAAAGTGGTCCGAGTCATATCTTCGCATTCCTGGCATCTGGTGATGATGTAGTCAGTTATCTCTTGGACCCTTCGCCTGATGATACCCTTTTCTTGAAGTAGGCGCCCGATTTGCTGGGATCTCGCCTCTAAAGTCTAGGCGTCTTTGTGGCTCTGCTCTTGCCATTGTTGCAACTCTTTTTCCAACTGAGCCATCATGGCATATCACTGTTCCCTCTCTTTCTTAAATCTTTTTGCCTATTTGGCCATTTCGTTCTCGAGGACGACCAACTTTTCCTTCAAGCCTATGACTTCCTGGTCATATTTACTTTTTAGTCTCTGGACAAACTCTGTTCTTTCCTCTGCACTTCTTGTTAATCTTGCCCGAACTCCGGGCAGTTCTTCTTCAGCTTTGTCTAGATCATTTCCATAGCTGCACACTTTATGCCTCAGGCTGTTGATAAGCCTTTCATCAGTTCTGCTTCTCTCTGGGTTCTCAACAGTTGTTTTTAATTCCTGTATCTGGGCCCGGAGAATTTCATTTTCTTGGGATACTATATTTTTCTCCCCTTCAATTGTGGCAGTATGTATAATGTTTTCAAACTTGATTTCCCTGACCTGGGCTTCCAACTTGCTTATGGTGGCTTTCAGATGTTTTCCTTTTCTAACCAAGCCCAATGCTTTTGTGTTTGCTCGGATAATTGTTGCACGCGGGGTCTCTTTGCGGGTCGTTCTTGCTCTTGATGCTCCCTGCCTCTTATGCTATACTAAGAAGTGTAGGCGGGCTCCACTTCCCCTTTAGATAAATCTCTCACCCGAGTTTGAGGTTATAAGAACCTGCACTCGTTCCAGATTTGACGGACCATGCCTTCAGGAAATGCAGCTCTCGGGCATAACTCAATGGCTTGTTGGCTTAAATCCTCGTCATGGGGAACGCCCTATTGTCTCCCCAACTGGTGTAAGACCCGGTGTGGGGCATATGGATGAATGCTTCGCAGGCCCATTAACAGGAGATAGCAAACCTCAGCATACATATTGATAACTTCGCCGACAGGGAACCACTCGAACGTCCACTCAATTTGGTCGGCAGTCAATGAACTCAAGTACGAGTGCCAGGATTCTGTGCCTCAGGAAATTTGTGGCCCTTTACCCGAGTACTATGTACCTCGATGCTATTCAAACCGGTTAAGCTGTAGTTCATGTAGCCTGGGCGGTGACAAAGGTGCTCGATCATCCAGATTTGTAGAAGCAGGTTGCACCCCTCAAAGAACCTTCCCCCAGATTGGCAAACTGTCAGAGCACGGTAAATCTCGGCTAAGACCATCGGTATAAGTGTGCCATTGGATTTTTCATCATGAAATCTGCCATTCCCACAAGCCCGATGTCTATGCGTCCATCACTTCTTGGGAAAATCAAGGTGCTCAAGAATGCTACCACAAAAGCTAGCCCCCGGCGGGCTTCCCATTTAGCCTGATCTTGTGAGTTAGACCAGTGTTGTTCGCCTCATAACCTCGGGGATCTCCATAACGTTTGTAAAGAAAATAGAAAGTGCAGAAACCTTCGGACAAGTGTGGGTCCTGGACATCCCGACTAATTTTCAACAGATCCAAAAACTTATGTGGAGTCACCGCCCTGGGTGCCACCGGGTACCGACTTCTAAGATTATCATTGAGACCAGCATACCCTGCTATTTCCTCTAGCATGGGCGTCAATTCAAAGTCTGAAAAGTGGAACACGTTGTGGGAGGGATCCCAAAACGGTACTAGAGCCTCGACGATGTCCAACCTCGGCTTGATTTTTAGAAGACCAGTAAGTCCCCCTAAAGCTTTCATAACAGACTTTCTACTAGCTTCCCCCAAGTTGCTCCACCACATATGGAGTCCTAGAGGGATTTCCTCGACTTCCCTGAAGGGAATGTTTTCAACTGTATTCATCCTGCACATTCATTTTTTTTGAATAAAACCACAAAAAATTTTGAAAAGTGTTATTTTTGCAAAGAGTTTTGTAATAAAGAAAAATGGACCATCTTTGCGAATATGGCCCTTCAATACTTCGGGTAGGAAGTTTTTTTTTTAAGGTTGTGTTTTTGAATTGGGTCGAAATTTAAAGACAAACCACATGCGGCCACTTTTGCAAAAACGGCCTTCCAATGCCCCACTTGGGCAATCAGGCTATAATGACGTCACCTAATTTTATTTAGGGCTATATCCCTTTTTAAAAAATAGAGTTGGACCCGATGAGGGTTGCCTACGTATCCCACACCCGTGAGATTCAAACAATTCGTAGTTCGGAAAAATCCTGACTGATTAAAAATATACACCCACTCATTTTGTTTTGGAATATTATTTTTTTTTCCAGAAATTTTGGCAGAGTTTCGGGATAAATACGGGGAATTTTCAAAACAGGGTGAATTTTCTAACCTACCTCACTCTTGGTTTTTCTGTTCATTTTTTTAATTTTAGCCGGTCGACACACAAGCCGAAACAAATAAATGCGTACGTAGCAGGTAAGATGCATCAGGATAGTCTTTCATTTCGGGTACACCTGTCCTAGACGGACCCAACCCCTGTGTTGAGTCCCCTAAGTCAAATTCACATGATGCAAATAAGCGTTCCTACTAGGGATCCGACATGAGGTTTAAAACTGGGGTTTTGTTCTAGACCAGGCTTACCCGAGCGGATAGCTCAAACCGAGGTCGGGGCAGCGTACCGGGAATACAGAACCTTCACCGGCTTTGCAACTTATCCGTACCTCGTTCTAAAATTTGGATATGACTCTAATAGAAAAGAAGTCACACGAAGTGCACACTTCCCAGATGATTTAGAAGACTCAGAGAGAAGAAGGGTTTCGGCACAGTTTATATGCAATTCAGATAAATATCAAAGCGGTAAATATGACAATTAGCACATAAGGTTTAAACACGTAAAATAAGATAAGGAAAGCCAAAACATAACAGTTATATAAGCTCGAATTCTTGAACCCTGAACCAGAGATTCTGGGTTCCATTTCCCCAGCAGAGTCGCCAGAGTTGTCACACCTCCTTTTTCACCGGTGAGGGTAATAAGGGAGTTTTTCCAATTAAGGTGATATTATTCGGTTTTGGGACTTATTATTATTTTAGAGTCGCCACCCAGATTTTTGACGATGCTCCGGGACACCATTTTATTTTAAAATCCCAAACCGAGGAAATTTTGACTCTGTTTTGATTTGTCTGCGACCAGAAATCCGAGTAAGGAGTTCTGTTAACCTGGGAGAAGGTGTTAGGCACTCCCGAATTCCGTGGTTCTAGCACAGTCGCTTAACTATTATTATTTGGCCTAATCATCTAATTATTTACATATTTTTAAACCTATTGTGCTTTTTTTTAGCCTTTTTTCACTTTGAAAAAAAAACCCGCTTTTAATACTTATGGATTTATCTTGAATAAGTCACGATGTCGTGCACTTACTTGTGTTTGGACACATTATAACCACACCACATGAAATGCACCCGTAATTACAACATGTGTTTTTATTATTGTTTGAAGTTGAGGGTCGGGGGCACGAGTTACCACGCCCGAGTGTAGGTTATGGTTGTTTGAAGTGATTTTTGATTACTTACTAAATTTCAAACTAAAGGAATACTTTTCTACCTACAGGATATATAGAGAATTATCTAAAATTAAGTTCACTAGCCTAAAGGACAACATATTTTGGGCTACGACCACATTTAGCCCTAAATTATTTCAACTTTTTGGCCAATCCTAATTTGGCTATTGAACAAGAAGGGATTTGTGTAATTTTGAACTAAACACTACTAGATACAGGTATAAACAAAAACATTGCACTCTGAATGATAATTAGGAGAAAATTCGCACATTTAATGTTGTTTTCCAGTTATCATAGGGACATTGTTTGGAAAATCATACTCATATGTATCAAGGATTCATCAGATTAAGCACAAGTAAATCACGGGATTTTTGAGGGCGCAAATTATCAAAAATGAAATTTAAAGTTTTGGACAGATTAGTCTTAAAACCAAGATCGTACCAATTCTAAATGCTTTTGAATTTTTAATCTAGAACTGCTTTGTGGTTTCTTTTTAAGGAAGGATGTAGCGCGAACAGCTTTACCAGTTCAGATTTGGTCGTTTAAAACACAGTTTACTAGAATCAAAATTCATTCGTAAAAATATGCGTATGTTGGTGTTTCAGAAAATTTATAAGATGCGGAATGAACTGAGAGTGAAGACAACTAAAATCGAAAATAGCTGTTTCCAAATCAATAAGTGTTTGTAAAATCCTATGCATGCTAATTTCGAACATACACTCCATTTTTATCTACTGTCATCATGCTACTTTTAGAAAACAGGGACTCGAATTGTAAGTTTGACATTACTAAAGTCTTCTTTTCTAAAATCAGTATGAGCACTAAATAGAATTAAATGTACA
>ML414140.1:49104-62042 GCA_005239525.1 Nicotiana knightiana | reverse complement strand
GAAAAATCTCACATTCTCGAACTCTTGTCGTGCGAATCCATTGATTCAACCCGAAGCGTAATTATTTTAACTCCTTTCATGTATTCAAACGCGCACGTGAGCGCTCGGTATCAGCAGTGCACTGATGGTTTGTGACTTCTATGAATGGGATGTTATTTTAGCATGCTTGGGGCCAGTCTGGAGGACTTGAGGCTGGATTTTTTGTCTGTAGCTTTAGTGCCGAGATTTCATTTGTGTGAGCATATGTATTGGGGACTTATAGGTCCGTTGGTGTCCTTATTGATGGAACTTTGTGACTATATGATTGCGTGGTGAGTTTGATTGATAGTTAGATGTGTTCAGGTTGTTTGATTGTGACAAGAATGGACTAGCGGGAAATATGGCAAGGACCATTAAGTAATTGACGTCTATATTGAGTTAGGATACGGCTTCGAGTTGTGAGTGTATTGAAGGAACTCCCGTGTGGTTTAGTTGTGGAGTGAAGTGGATTTTTCTGTTGTGTTATGAGGTCCTAGTGATGTCTTTTGGGTTGACCAATGCCCCAACAACGTTCATGTATTTGATTGACGGTGTATTCAGCTGTGTTATAACTCCTTTGTTATTGTATTTATTGATGGCATCCTGCCGTACTCTCGTAGCCAGGGATAGCATACTCGGCATTTGATGATGGTATTACAAGGGTATAGGGAGGATAAGCTTTGCGCGAAGTTCTCTAAGTGTGAATTGTTGGCTTAGTTCAGTAGCATTCTAAGGACACGTGGTGTCCAGCGAAGGCATCTATGTGGTCAGACGAGTGTGAGTGGAGCTTCCAGAAGCTCAAGAATTCCTGGACCACAGCTCCAGTGTTAGTATTGCCATCAGCTTCAGGTTCTTATACCGCTTATGGGATGTCTCGAGGGCAGGCAGTGGTTGTGTTCTACTGTAGGAAGGTATAGTGATTGTGTGATAGCTATGATATTCAGAAGTGTATAGGGAGATAACATTTTGAGATTTAGCAGGTAGGGGTATCTCCTGCGGGTTGTCCTGAGGTGTGTGACCCTTATGTTTATCTGTAGTAAGTTCTCTCTATCAGTAAATGATGCATGTTGCAATTTGAGTTTAGATCGCTTGTGGGAGTTGGCATGACCATCACAATGGTGGATGCGATATTAGCAATTGATTTGAGTGTTAGATGGTTTGGGTTATATAAGCTTATGGAAGATTTAGTTGAATCCCACCACATCATGGTGGCAGTGATAATGTGTGGGCATAGTCTTGTTTGTCGTGATCCTTGGCTTTGAGCCAAGTGGGGGAGTTCGTTATTGATAAGTTGATTACATGATTATGTGTTGTATTAGTTTCAGTTCGAGGTATATTGGTGAAGCAGTTATGACCTGCAGAGGTGGAGTCTGGGAATGACTCGAGTAATGGAAATTTCTTCGATACAAGTTGTAATGTACTTTACGGATAGTGGAATTCATTGTATGATGAAGTTTTACTGGTAAGTGTAGAATGTGCAATGTATGAGTGTGCTTGTTGCTTCGAAGGTGTGGATTACCTTCCTAGTATGTGGATTGCAAGCGGGGCTAGGTCGTTCTATTTACTTGGTTAGTGTAATTGAAATTTCGTAGAGTAAATGGCGTTCGAGAATGGTTCAGACGGATTCAAGGTTATATGTAGCGATCGAGGATCTTCAAGGTGTGACAAGGGCTAGAACTAAGATTTACGAGAAAGGTGTCTAGGCTTGTGGTGTATTTGCATTATCATGGATTCTATCCATCAATATCAGGAAAGTGAAGGTAATGACTTTAAATTCGTAGGAAATCTCTTCAGGGTAAGTATTTCTAATGTGGCGCATTTGGGGATAATTGAGGGAGTATTCAGCGGCCTATGAGCCTTAGACGGTATATTTTTTTCTCGAGTTTCGTGCGGTGAGTCGGGATTGAGAATTGTGGTATTATGGCAAGAAGAAGTATCAATTCAAAGGTAAGTCTAAAGGAACTTGAATAAATAGGACAACTTGGTAGTAGGTTGGATCGGGATAATAAGGGATATGGTTAGTTCTTTGGGTGTTTATAAGGTAATGAGTTGTTACAGGTGTTTATTAGCAATTCTCTTGGAATTTGGTGGCATGCGTAGCTTGGTTGAGTTAGAAGGATTCAGTCCTGACGGTTTGGTGTTGTACAAGTGTAATTCAGGAGTTCTTAATGGTTTTTACCACGGTTGGAGATGTATATTTATACGGGCGTGAGGGCCAGGTGATATATAGTGATTTTGTTTCTAGATGGGATCGAATGGAAATTTCTTGGCTAGCTGGGTACGTAGTTGTTGTGGCTAGGAAGGGAGCATGAAGTTCTCATATTTATCATAGGATTGCATGGCATATGCGGTATTTTGTGTATAGTGGAGAGTGGCATATGTGAGGTCACGGTTCAGTTCTGGAAGAAAGGTCAGAACTGGAAGCTTCAGATGATTAGGTAAAGGATACCACTATTGGGTGGCTGGATGAGAGTATACGTTCATTAAGGACAATGTGTTTAAGGCAATGTGTTGAATAAGGGTGCTTCATTGGTGTTACGACGCTATTTTGTTGGATCGACTGCTGATATTCAAGGTTTCTTGGTGACACAGAGGAATTATGGGGGTATCCCTCGCGGAATGATAAAGTATTGGGGGCGTGTTATGCATTTGAGCGGTGGAATTGGGATCAGATATGGTAATTGGTGCGCCTCACGGATTTTGAGACTGGTAGTTTTCATGAACATGTTATTTTTGTAGTTGTGAACTACGAGGATGCGAGCAAAGCTAGTCAGGTGTTAGTATATGTCATGATTCAGTCATTATGAACGTTCGGAGAGTTATCTACCTGTTGTGGGTGACCATAGTTGACTTAGAGTTATTGGTAGGCCGGTATGGGTGTGTGGTCTGCACCGAGTCGGAATTGTTGACTCCGAAATGCTATTGTTGAGGGATGTACCATTTGATTGTCATTGAGCTTATTCGTGCTTTGGAGTGATCTATGAGTTACCTTTCAGTGTTTGAGGAGTTGTGATCATTAGTTGTATATGCATAGGGTGCGGTCCTAATTGGGCTTATTAGGATTGAGACGTGTTGGTCACGTTATTGCTAGTTCGGGTGGCATGGTATCGTCCAATTTTCTTCCGTGATTATGGCAATGCACTTTGAGTAATTGATGTCGAATTTTGCATGGTTATTGATTTTGAGCAAGGTGGTTTGGAGTGTGTCATGTGGTCCAGCGGTTGGATGGGATCACGCGTTGCAGCTCAGTTAGGTAGAGGTATGATCCTTGTTGTCAGATTTGTGTGATATGGTTTCACGATGTGTATCAGACTTTTAGTATGATGTGGTAATGGTAAGTGTTAGTGGCAAGATTGCCCTCTCGTGCGAGTCTTCTTTATTTAATGAATTGAACTCTTGGTATGTGGTTATTGAGTGCACAAGTTGCACAAGTTATGGCTCTGGATGGTATTGATACTGATCGGGTGAGTGGTTTATGGTTTATACATGTTTCTTTCATCGTTGGTAGTATATGGAAGTGTTAGAACGAGGCATGGTTTGATAAGAGGGTATGTACCGGTACTGAGTTGGTTGAACATCAGTTGTGGTTAGGAGTTATCGCTATGAGTGGTTGAGCCACGCGGTATATTATGTGATTTCATCTTGAGTTATGGATATGGGTTGATACAACGTGTTCAGACTATTTCAGCTTATAGTCGTGGAAATTTGAACTTGTAAATTATTTCAGAAGTGGAAACTTGGTTTTAAGATCTATGGGTTAGGATTTGATAATGAAATTTCAGTTATGTTGTGTTATCGGATGTAGATGGGTTAAGGTGACATGGTATCACCTCCGGATATGTGCATGGAAGGTTACACAACAATTTTTGGTGGTGTTGGAACAGCTCTAGGCACGTTCGAGGACGAACGTATGTTTAAGTGGGGGAGAATGTAATGACCCGGTCTGTCGTTACGTAGAACCTGCATTATAATTGCTGTTATTAACTTGTCATAGGTTGGTTATTCTGTTATTGATGTGTTAGAGTCGATAGGCTTGAAATCGAATGGTTGTAGTGAGAGTTCAGTCATTTAGCCTTTAAAATAGCTTTAAAATGGGAAAAGTCAACTAAGATTTGACTTATTGGTAAACGACATCGAAATGCAGATTTTATGGCTCGGATAGCTTAGTTAGGTGATTTGGGACTTAAGAGTGTGTTCAGAATAATTTTGTGATGTTCGGTGTAGAATTATGCTTGAATTGGCGAAAGTTAGTTTTTGGTGAATTCCAATTGACAGTGAAAAATAGTCTACCGGGGTCAGAATGGATTTCCGACAGTTGTAACAGGTTCGTAATGTCATTTTGGATGTGTCTGCAAAATTTCAGGTCAATCGGAGTTGTTTTGGATAGTTTCGGCATCATTGGTGGATTTTAGAAATTTCAAAGTTCTTAGACGTGAATCCGATGTAATTTTGGTGTTTTGATGTTAGTTTTGGTGTTTCGAGAGTGAAACTAAGTTTGAACGATATTATGGGATATGTTGGTAAGTTTAGTTGGGGTCCCGAGGGGCTCGGGATTGATTTCGGGTGGTTAACGGGCATTTTAGACTTCAAGGAAGAGCTGGTTTTCTTGTTTTTGTGCAGCAAGGAATTGTGCATCGCGATCGCATGGCAAAGTTTGCGATCGAGTAGAACACTCTGAGAGCTAGGAAAAATTTTTCATCGCGATCGCGTGTATCGTAGTGCAATCGCGTAGGTTTGGAAGAAGGTGAAGTGCGATCGCGTGGGCTAGGTCGCGATCACGTAGGGTCATGACAGGCGCGTGGGGGTGAGGTCAAAGGGTCTTCGCGATGGCGTGCATCTGGTTGCGATCGCATGAGGTTGAGCTATTATGAACCGCGATCGCGTGGCTTTTTTCGCGGTCGCAGTGAAGAAATCACTGGGCAGTATATAATTAAACCCTCCGCGACTTAAACCCTTTTTATACCATTTTTGTACGAACATAGAGCTTTGGGGGCGA
The DNA here is from genome assembly GCA_005239525.1 of Nicotiana knightiana. Lineage (NCBI taxonomy): Eukaryota > Viridiplantae > Streptophyta > Magnoliopsida > Solanales > Solanaceae > Nicotiana > Nicotiana knightiana. The sequence continues at coordinate 57,028 of ML414140.1, read as the reverse complement.
TTTTTGAAGAGGGAAATCAGTGTTCTTCATAGAGGTAAGTGTTTTGATCATTAAAACTTGTTTATGGGTGATTATAGAACATAATCTCAGTACTAATTCATGAAAATCAGTAGAATAAGGTGGGTTTAGGGCTTGAGATTTTGTGACCTTTAGGGATTGATTTGAGGGGTCAAACGAACTCCGATTTTAGTGTTATTTATATGTACGGACTCGTGAGATGATGAATAAAAGTTTTGTATAAAAGTTTTTGAGTTTCGGGACGCGGGCCCAGGGTCGGGTTTGACCAATTTCGGGATTTTTGAGTATTTTTGATACATTTCAATGGGGATTAGTTCCTTAGCATATTATAATGATATACATCTGATTGTTGGTAGATTTGGAGCACTCGGAGCGAATTTAGAGGCAAGGGCACTGCGGAGTAGTATATTAGCCGGTTTTGAGGTAAGTAACGCTTCCAAACTTGGAACTGAGGGTTCGAAACCCAAACTATTTGATATTTGATGTTAACTAAGGTGACGCACTTGCGGGCGTTTACCGAATATTTGTAGTCTGTCTCATCCCATGACACTGTCTAATGGTTATCTCAGGTTGATATTTGTACTGTGAAGGTGGTATTACCGTGAACACAATAGAAATCATGCTAAGTATAAATGTTAAGGCTTCACGCCGATATGTTCAGACCGGAACGATCAATTATTGCTGTCTCTATCTGTGATTATTGTTTTCATGTACTCAGTCCTGTTAAAGTATACGTTTCATGCCTCAGTCTCGTAAGTTGCTAGTTTATTCCATATTATCATTGGTTTGGGATGATTTTTTATATGTTAGAGCATTGTGAGTGAGACTGGAAGGTACTGACTGAGTGAGGCTTGGAGCCTGGTTTTGAGACAGTTATGAGGTCGGACTACACACCGCAGCGATCCTGGAATCATGCCTTCGTTGGCTTGATATAGCGCTTGGGCTGAAAGGAGCCCCTCCGGAGTCTTTACACCCCCAGTGAGCGCATATATATTGAGGGATGGATTTTCTTGGACATGGATCTTGTCCGAGTATTATATTCCGGAGATGGATTTTCTCCATGGGTCTTATGTTCCGGAGATGGATTTTCTCCGTGGGTCTTATGTTCCAGAGATGGATTTCCTCCATGGGTATTATGTTCCGGATATGGATCTTCTCCGTGGTGGCTGGATCGGCTTTTTTTCTCAGTACTAGGTGACAGTGTGACTTGTGTTTATGGAATATCCGGGATGGACTTCCCTGGGCCGGGAGGCTGTAGTCTAGTACTGAGTGGACCACCGTATGAGAGTTTGATTACTGAGTATACATCATTCTTGATTCTATATGAATTCATGCTAGGATGCAGAGTTACAGACATATGTTGATGCATCATGTTTATTTCCTGATATATTACTGTCATGTCCGAGTTATATACTGTTGTTCGAATTATCGGAGGTTTAGTCCGTCACTACCTCTCAGCCCGTAGTTTGGTTTCGTTACTACTGAGTTGGTGTACTCACGTTACTCCCTGCACCTTGTGTGCAGATCCGGGTACAGCGGGATTCAGCTCTGGTCAGTGAGTAGCAGCAGTTTTCATTTGAATTGACGAGGTGGCAGCTGGCGATCGTGATCTCGTCTTCTCTTCCTTTTCTACCGTCGTATTTATTTTCAGACTATGTTGGTCATTTCTTTTTGGTTGTATTAAGTATTAGCAGCTCATGACTGTGTGGCACTGGATCCGGGGTTTGTAGGATTTAGATTTTGAATTTCATAAACTGGTTTCCAAATTTTTATTTATCATTATTTTTATCCACAGACCTGTTAAGAAGGATATTTTATTGGAAATTATATTTAGTTAGATAAAATGGGCGGCTTGCCTAGTTCCACGACAGACGCCAGCACGACTCCGGAAATGGGTCGTGACAATTTATCAAGAAGAAAAAGAAAAACTCAAAAACCTTATCAAGAACCAGTATGTATGTATTACTAGTGATACATGGACATCATTACAAAATTTAACTTATATGGTTGTCACAACACATTGGATTGATGAACAATGGAATTTCCAAAAGAAAATTCTAAACTTTTTCCAAACACCGAATCACAAAGGTGAAACTATTGCTAAGTGAATTGAAGAATGCTTATTAGGTTGGGGTATTGAGAACTTATTTACAGTGACCCTCGATAATGCAACCGCTAATGATGCTGCCGTTAAGCATTTGAAGGTGCGCATTGATGATTGGAAAGGGGTAATACTTGGAAATAAATTTTTACATGTTAGATATAATGCTCATATTTTGAACTTGATTGTAAAAGAGGTGTTAGATGAACAAATTGATCTCATTTCTCATGTAAGGAATGCGGTTAAGTATGTTAGGTCGTCCCCTTCGAGGTTTGATTCTTTCAAGTCATTTGTTGAGAAATCTAAGATAGACAGTCATGGTCTAGTGAGTCTTAATGTTGAAACTAGATGGAACTCGACATATACCATGTTAAATGCGGCTTTGAAATTTGAAAAAGCCTTTACAAGAATGTATGTTGATGACCATAAGTACCAAAAGTATTGTCGAGAAATAAGTGCAATAAGAGGAAATCCATCTATAAGTGACTGGAAGAATGTGAAAGCTTTTGTCAAGTTTCTTAATTGTTTCTACCAGTCGACTTTGAAGTTTTCAGGTAGTTTGTATGCTACATCCAACTCTTTCTTCCATGAATTTTTTACTCTTCGAAATGCTATTATCAAGTATACTAAAAGTGATGATCTTATTTTGGTTGATATAGCAACAAAGATGAAAAGTAAGCTTGAGAAATATTGGGGTAAATTTGAGAACATGAATATGTTGCTGTTTGTGGCTGTTGTGTTGGATCCCAGATACAAGATAAAGTATGTGAACTTCATTCTTAGTGATGCATATGGTTCCTTGTTGGGAAGATTAAAGTCTGAAGATGTGGCAGGTGCTTTGAATCGCTTATATAGTCACTATAATGGTTCTCTTTTTGAGGATTCTAATGACAATATTAGAGGCGATACTAGTATGATGAGTGAAAATGGTGATCTGCTGCTATATAAGTGGGAAAAACACTTGGCAGATGAGGAAAATATTTTTAAAAAGTCCGATCTTGAGATTTACTTGATGGATGATGTGGTGAATACAAAGGATTTTAATATCTTGAGTTAGTGGAAAACTTCATCTATTAAATATCCAGTTGTTTCAAAGATTGCAAGGGATGTTCTTTCTATTCCTATTTCTACTGTTGCGTCTGAGTCAACTTTTAGTACAGGTGGTCGAATTCTTGATTCATATCGGAGTTCTTTATCACCAAAAACAGTAGAAGACCTTATTTGCACCCAACAATGGATACGATCACCTACCAAAGAATACAAGTTTCAAGACATCTAGAAAATTGAACAAGTTGAAGAAGGTAATTTATATTTTCAACTCTTAATGAATATTCTTATAATATTTGTATTGTTTAATCCCTAATATGTGAATTATTTTATTTATTTCAGAATATTCTGACTCGCCTTTGAGAATTGGTTAAGCGACTCTATTCATGATGCACCATCTGTGTGAGAATTGGTATGAGAACTTATTTGATCATTCTTGATACAATTTTCATTTGACGATATCAAACTTAAGTTATCTATGTTCTTTTGATGCACCATCTATTTGAAAATTAGTATGAGAACTTCGTAGCTTGAGTTAGAATTCCATAACCTTCTTAAGATGTCAATTAAAGTTTCATAATATATGATCTCTCATAGCATTGTTCCTCTTTATTTTTCAAATCTAATGTTGATATATATAGAGTTGCACCTAAAACCCCTTCATTCTATCTTCAATACTAGCTTTCTCCCACCATTTGAATATAAAGAATTATGCATTCATGAATGATCTGTGATATTGCTCTGCTTATTAGTTCATATGATTCTGCTATGGACTTTCGCATTGATATTGAGTGGGTATTTTATGCAGTATTCCGCTGTAATTATATATATCTTGTTAATATTCACATTTGTTAGTCTTTTTATAAAACTTTAATTTATTTTTCGGAAGATTTAAGGCTGGATTTTGGAAATTTGGTGAGATCCATGAAGTTTCAAGAACCAAAGATTAAATTCTTTGGTCTTTTGAGCTGCTGCTATTGTGTTATTAAGTTTGAACACCTTTTTGAGAAGTTTTTAGTGAAGATATTTTGTGTTCAGTTTATTTTGTAATTTGTATCAAGGATATTTATAGCTTCGGATTAACTGGAAATTATGTTTAGATTGAATTAGCCTAGAATTTTCATATTTAGATTGAGATAGCTACTGTAATAGTATTGATGATCTTGTTACTTCATCTGTGGATTCTTATTTTTGTTATATTCTATCGTCTCTTATGTTATTATAAGATGCTTCACAGTGAACTACAAAAAAACTCGAGAAACTCGAAAAACCCGAGAAACCCGAGAAAATTCGAGACTGAAAAACCCGACTATTGTTGGTTTGATTTGGTATATAGATTTAAAAATTCGAGATAATTAATTTGGTTTGGTAAATGAAAATTCCGAATCAATCTGGACTATGTACCCCCCTAATTTAATTTACTTTGTTTTGGGTAGAAAAAGCAAGCATGTCGTAGATATTTTGGTTGGGTATAGATTTGTATGCAAAAATATATTTGAAAAAATAGAAGTTGAACATTATGACTATAATAACAAGAAAAGGCAGATGATTTTCGTTTTTTGATTTGGTAGCTAGTTTTGAAAAAAAAAACCTTTTACTCAACAGAAATTCCTCTTAATTTTAAGATTTCCATTTTTTTCTTTTCTTAAATATATGTTTATAAAAATAAGTCGAGTAGTTAGAGACACATTTATAATTTAGAATCAATGAGTTTGAAACGACTAATAATAAATCTTTGTCAGTTTACGCTCCTAATTTTATACTAAAAAAGTTTGTTGAATCCTGAGGAATACACTCAAACCGAGTGAAATATATCTTTGACACGCCTCAAGCTTTGAAGAATTCCCTATAAGTTTTCGTGATCAAATATTTTCCGTTTTGACTGCAAAATTTCCTACAAATTTATTAGTACCAGATGATGACAAGAAATGTAGATACTAAAATGCTCTCGAATATGCTAGCCAAGCGTTTAAGAAAGAAATAAAAAATAGATATTAACAGAAAATTTTCTTTTTCTTTTTTGGAAAAATATGGACCTCATATCTTCTAACAAGAAATTCTCAGAAACTATGTTTGTTATGTGTCACAATCTGATTTACAAAAATGACTCTCAGAAACTTTTGAGTTTGTACTTTTTCTCTTTAAGTTTTGTTTAAACCTAACTTATATTTTAATAATATTATGTTATTTTAAAATATTTATACCGATTTGATATGGAATATACGTGTAACGTACGTGAGCAAAAATTAGTAAATTAAAACAGAGGAAACTGCTTGTTTTTTACAACCGCTTAATTACGTAAATTAACTTCTTGGATGGGGAACGGACGCAACTATGTTACTATGGGTGCATCCGCCCTCAAAATTGATGACATATGACAACTATAAAAATAGCGGAGTGATGGTGTGAAGAATTTTTTTGAATCACGGGGCCTTACTTATTTAGGGGGGACTTGATTCTAAAATGGAATGATCCATAGGCATGTTTTAGACGGTAGGAACGGAGAGAGAGGGAAGGAGAAGCAGGGCTCGAAGAACGAGCCCTGATCTAATATTAGAGACTCGAACAAAGAAAATCTTATGAAATTGACGATTATATAAATACTCGAACAAAATAGATGACAACGTAACAATTTTTCTATACATTAAACAATTTAGCCGCAAGAATCATGGTTTATAATATGAGCAGTACAATAACTTTATTAATTATAGAGACCAAAAACGAGCTGCATCTGTATTTAGGAAAAAGAAAAGAGCTCAGGACAGGAAGATGCAAAATTACTTATTTACAACTTGTTTGGATGGTTGTTACACATCATTTTATAATATATTATATTATATATATTGTACCGTATTATTTGATGAATACAATATTTGGATAGATTTTATCATTTGTCATTCGTTCATGATATCATGCACCAGCAATATGAACAATACATTTATAATATTATAAAGAAGAATTATGATACAGAGTAAATTTATTATATAAAAAGGTAGGGTAAATGATAAAATAAAATTATTTAATAGTAGTGAAGGGTGAGATGAGAGAAAAGACAGGATAACGACGCAGCCACACCAAATCGATTGTTACATAAAGTGGCACATTTTATCGTTACGTAACAACAAATTTAACGATACGATACAATAAAATTTAAGTAATAACTAAAACAAACATCATATTTAAAGTAACAATACGATACAATACAACAAGTAACGACCATCCAAACAACCTGTTAAAAAACTTGAGGAGTACAAGTGCTATTATATTTTGTTTTGAGATTATAAAATAAAAAAGGCAATTCAGGGCACAAAGTATTTTGTCGTTTACATATGATTCGAGAAAAGGTCGCATCATAAGGATGTGATGTAGGCAACATATCTTGATACAAGCATTTGTGGCCGATTCCACAGCTTGCATCGCTGACTTATAGGTCACATGCAAATAACTTGACTGTCGTTTGAGATTAAGTCCTTTAGTAATAAATATGGGCTTTTGCATCTATACCCGAATTTGGAATCACAATTGAACCTATACCCACTTTGTAAAAAATATTACAAGTCTACTCACTTTACGATCAACTTCAGACTTATCGGGTCTGAAGTTAAAAAAAAATAGTTTGAAGTGAAAAAATTGCACTTTAGATGCACTTAAGGCCAAATAGACCTGAAGTGCAAACCAATGGTTTCATGCACTTAAGACCAATAGGTCTGAAGTGAAAAATTGCACTTCAGATGCACGTAAGACCAAAAGGTCTGAAGTGCAACCTACGTTTTCATGCACTTAAGGCCAATGGCCTTAAGTGCAAATTGTCCAGAAACAAAAATATGTTCTTCGAATTTTAACAATCTAATATACGATTTAATACCTAAATCTACTCCCAATGAGTTCAACTTTAAAACATAACCTCCAAAAAATCATCAAGAACAAACTCCAATCATCAATTTGTCAAAATAATAATAAATCTAACGAACACATTTTGAAATAGAGAAAAAAAACATAAGCAATAGTAAAATATAAAGCGCCACAACAACTTAACACTCTAAAACATCATAAGCTACCTTAAAATATATTCACAAACACCATATAAAATTACTATTGCCCAAAGAAGAAGAAGAAGAAGAAGGAGGAGGAGAAAAGAAGTCTGAAATTGCTTCAACAACGAGTACAAGTTAAAAAAAATTAAAAAACGAGTACAAATATAAATGTGGGCGGCCAAATAAGACGTCTGTTCAATTTTTGCAAAAAATCAACCAAGGAAGTCTATTATTGGACATTGGGGATGTCTTTAGAAAGTGCTTAGATATAAAATAGGAACCTCCTATTCAAGGTGTAATATCTTTAAATACGGATGGTGCCTATAAATCAAATAATTCCCAGGCAGGTTAGGGAGGTTTATTTAGAAACCAACATGGAGATTGGCTCATGGGCTACGTAGGAAACTACCATGCTAATAATGTCATAGACATTGAACTAATGGCTCTAGTACAGGGTTTACAACTAGTCATACACCACTAGCTCATCCTGCTAGATATTCAACTTGATGCCAAACAGGTAGTTACCATGCTCCAAAATAACAATACAAGACTCACCCTTGCTAAATGATTGCAGGTACCTGATCCACCAGCTGCGTGATACCAAGTTACGCCATATATACAGTGAGCAAAACACAGTTGCTGATAGCTTGGCACTTTTTGGAAAAAAACTATCGGGAACTAATATCACTTTTCTGGCGGATTCCCCCCCCCCCCCCCCCCCCCC
>ML414140.1:0-48895 GCA_005239525.1 Nicotiana knightiana | reverse complement strand
TCACAAGCAAACTTATAATGAAAGACAAACAAGGCAGAGCACGACTAAGGCAGAAAAGCAAGCTTTGGGGAGGAACTAAGGGCCCAACACCACCTTTTTGTGAACAATGGGAATCATCATCCATACCAACCAACTTATGTCACGACTGGCAAACAATATTATCGGGGACCAAAACAGCTGGACAAGATCATACTGTCATAGCTAGTAACAGTATTTGTAATAGCCGTATCAACGGATATAAATCTAGTAATAATATTAATAGTAACAACGTTAGTAGTAGTATCCCTAAGTCATATGAAGCCACTTCTGCTATCGGCTAACTTTGTAATGATGCCATTTCAAGGCACTTCTCTGTATAATTTTATTATAATATAAAATATCCTTAAAAAAAAAAAGAAAAAAAGAAGTGCTTAGATATGATGGCTGTCGTGGAGTATCCTAGGACACAATGATTGCTACAGCCATCTTTAGTTAATTAAGCTTTCACGCATATTCAAAAGTAGTTCAAGGCAAACTGTTAAGGTATTTTCGCTAAGATTCGTTTTTGGGCCTCATAATTTTATACTCGCGGACTTTAACTCAAAAAGTCATCTTAGAAACAGCTTAACGGTTTGGGGACATATTATTCAATTTTTTTTATCAGATAAATTGTTAACTCATTAATTTTTTTTTATATTTATACTTTTATCCATATATATATATAAATACTTTGAACCCCTAAATGACTTAATCATTAATTTGTGATATTGAATTCAGTCCGCAGCAAGGAGTGATAAATCGGCCGGTCATCATAGGAACAATCTCAGTGTTAATTCCCAATTTTCTCCTTTTATTTTTCTTATCCAATATTGATGAGTACTTGTAGTGGCTTGTTATGTATGATTTATAACCACATAATAGTATTATGGAATCCTGCTATTAAACAATACAAAATGATTCCCAAGTTTAATCTTTACATATTGCGACGTGCTAATATTAGTCATTACATATCAGCACTATATGATTTTGCCTATGATTCTGTTACTGAAGATTTACACTTGTGATTAATGCAAAGGATAACAATTACTTTATTGGAATATACTCAATGAATAATGAATCTCGAAGAAAGATCGACACTATTCCTAATGGTTATCGGTTGTTCGATCAAAATTCAATTTCACTGTATGATATACTTAACATGATAGCAACTACTTAGTTCAAGAAAATGGAAGCAATACGTTTAATAAATTTGGTTTAGCCGATAAACTGCCCGATAATCATTAATCCAATACCAATTCGCTCGTTGTCTCATTGGATGATTACTTGCTTACTATATTTATAATTCGATAATTGATAAGTCGAACTGTTAAGCATAATTATCCGCCCGATTCGTCTGATAAGCATCCATGTATGCAGTGACATGTTCAAAATTTAAACTTGAACGACTTAAATCTATGTATTCAAATTTAAATTTTATGTATATATATTAGACAAAGTTGAAGTACCTAAATTTCCGGTTAAACCATTGATTCTTCCTCATAATTTAGTTAGCTATTGCCAAATAAGTTAAGAAATGATAACTACATCCTCTCCTTTCTCCATTAAATTAGGAAACCAGAAAACGTGTGACGTGAGTCAATTAGTCGCAGACACATTATTAGTATCAAACGTGTGAAGTCAGTCAATAAATTATTTCTCTTGTGATTACTTTTTTTGTTTGTTTGTTTGAATTATATTTGTGATGCCCGGCCTCGTACTTAATGAGATCTGAATCTTAATTATTTAGATCTCAGATATTAAGTGTGTTTGTTTTTAAAGTTTAAATTTTAATTATTCAGATCTTAATCATTAAGTTTGTTTATTTTTTTTTACTTCACAACCACTTAATGGGACTGAATAGGTCAGTATGATTAAGATCTATAACAGAGACTTAATTTTATTAAGATGTTGTCACATATTCATTATTAATTGCCGCCAGCGCTTATCATTATAAACTACCACCATGCCTTCATCACCGCCATACTACCCCACCACCACCACCTCCATTATTACTACGCCACCATCATCTTCAATCATAGCCGCCACCATTATCGACCATCACCACCCACTATTCCCACCACTCCGACCACCATCATTTTCATCCACAATCAACACTCATCCACCTCAACTGACCACCCCATCACCATCAACAACCACAATCGGCACTGCCCATCATTATAACCTACCATCACCCACCCATCACCTTCCTCGTCACAATTACCATCACCACCCGCCATTATTAACTATTACCAACCACCACCACCATCCTCAATCATAATTGCCACCACTACTAGCTACTAGCATGAATCACCATCATCAACTAAAACTACCACCAATCAACGCCTCTAGTCGGCATTCACCCGTTAGCCATCACCACCAACAACTATCATATTTTAAAAAACTATATATTTTATTGATAGAATATTTCATTTGAATTTTATGTTAATTAATTTTCAGATAAAGATAAATTTTATACATTCAGATGTTAAAAATCAAACAGTCTTAATTATTTCTATTAAGATCTTCATACACATCTTAATATATTCAGATGTGTATTCAGATTCAGATGTCTTCATCTTAATACACATCTTGATATTCAGATGTGTATTCAGATTCAGACGTCTTAATCTTAAAAAAACGAATGAGTCCCTAACCTTATTTATTCTTTTTTGTTTACTTAATTGAAAAGATAATTGGACATGGTTGAGTATGAGTAGTTATACATCTCGTATTAGACCAAACAAAAAAAAAAAACCTTATATCGAACGAGCAATAGAAAAAAAATCAAGAAAAACAACAAATCCAACTAAACCATGTATGAACCTCAAAATATTTAGGCTTTCTCGTCTTATAGTTATAAAATCTAAATCCTATTGGCACCCATCTACTAATCTTGCAAATTAATTTCTTATTCTTTCTGTAGTATTTTATGCTATATACTTTTCTTTTATTCTGTTTTTAATAAAAGATATATTTTTATTTAAAAATAATTAAAATTAAAATTATCATTTTATCCTTAATGAAAGTAACTGTTATGAATATGGAGGAATGGGGCATTTAGCGTTTTTTATTTTAAAAGATCTACTGAAGTACCAAAGCTGAACGAAGCTCCCAGGTCGGGACGTATTTATAACCAAATAAATATTTATGACCTATTGTATCACGAGTTTTAAAATTCTATTCTTTCTTTTGTAAATTTTGTGTCCATATAAATACGTCATATAAAATGAAACACAAGAAATATGACTTTTTTAAATTAACCCTAAAAGAAATATGAAAAATAAGATACAAGGGTTATTATGGGATACATATGATTCCTAGACCCTTAACCATCAAGGTCTTAGGTTCGGCGATGGGGTCAGTTGGAGTCCAAAGCAAAGTAGTTTTGAATCAATCACACCATGCTCGTTTGGTACGACGAGAAATGAGGAATAATTAATCTCGAAATTAAATTTAAGATGAATTTATTTTATATTTGATCGGATAAAATTGTGATATAATTAATTTTATTTTAAAATTATAATTCTTTTTATCTCTAATCTCAAAATAACTAATTTCAAAGTAACTTATTCCCAACCGTACACACCAAGTAGGAAACCAAAAGAAATATTAGAAAAGTTCTCGCCTACCGGCACTTCTCCATTCTAGTCAAATCCATTGACTCACATAATCTAAATTGCAAAGTGTCTTACAAGTTATAATCCATTAAGGGGTCGTTTGTTTTGATTGCGACTTATATCGGGATAAATTATATTGAATTAAGTTATGATGAAATTAGTTATCCTAATATTATTTATATTCCACTATTTTGATATGTTATATTAAAAATGACAATTATATAATTTTTAAGAAGAAAGTATAAGTTATCCCGACGCTAATTACTAGTGACAGACTCAGAATTTTGTGCAAGCGAGTTCAATCTTATAAGTACATACTTTAGTCGTAAAATAATAATTGTCAAGTGGTTCAAATAAAATATTTATATAAAATTTACACAGCTCTAAACCTAATTTATACATATATATAGTATTTTTTTTGACGAACCCACTTGCTACCATGTGCGTCCGCCACTGCTAACTACCCCACCCTTATAATTTATGTCAATACTAATTTTAATCTCGAAATAACTTATACAAAATTTACTAATAAAAAAAAATATTACAAAAATATTAAATTTTTATACCTGTACCTTCTTGTAGCTCACGCCGAAACGACCCCTAATTGTGGTATTAAACCCTGTTCACAAATCACAATCCATGCAATACCTCTCTCTCTCTCTCAAAACTTTCATTCCTCTCTCTCTCTCTCCTCCAAAAAGCAAAACACATCAATGGAAAACGAAGAAGAATTCTCCATTCAAGAAGAAGAAGAAGAAGAAACCCAACAAGTCTTAAAAGTACTCCAAGCTCTAAAACAAGCTTCACAAGAGTTACGAACCAATCCTGAGCCCAACTCGTCCGAGTCAGACTCACCCATAAAAGCCTTACTCGAGCTCGAAACCGACTCAAACTCACTCCTCTCCTCTGACCCAAATCTCTCAAACCTCTCTCACCATCTCTCTGATCTCAAAACCCTCATTTCCTCTCTCCAAAAATCCAAACTCAAACGCGGTCTCCGCTCGTTCCTAACTCGCCGAGTCAAGACACATGAAATCACCCGAGTCGCCGAGTCAATCGAGTCAGAAATTCAATCTTGGATTGACAGAGAAACGATATCAAATCTCACTTCAGAGCTTGAAAAGGTCACTTCTTTTGAGTCAAATTTGAGTTCTTACGAAGAAGATGAGCTTGTTGAGAAATTGGGTCAGTTCCATTTTCGTTTAACTCAAGGTTTTGATATAAAAATTCAAGATTTGTTGTTAAAATCAAGAATTTTTGAAAAGCTTGAATTTTTACTTTGTAATGTTAATATGTCCAAAAGGGTACGTGAAAAAGCTGGTTTTGCGTTAAAAGAAGTTGTACTTTTTAATAAAGATGTTTTTGTGGGGCAAGTGTTAATAGGACAAACTATAAGGGCTTTAGTGTCAATGAATTCTTTGTGTTCTTTAGAAGTTTTAGCTTCACTTATAAAAGCTATTAGAAGTCCTCTTGTTGATGTAATTGAATCAGTTGGTGGTATTTCAAAGATGATTTTGTATTTAAATTCAGAGGAATTGGAATTAAAAATAATGGCTTTTGATTGTGTTCTTGAAATTGGGTATTTTGGGAGGAAAGAAGCAGTAGAAGCCATGTTAAATGAAGGGTTAATCAAGAAATTAGTGGAATTACAAAGGTCTAAATTGGGTGGTGATTTGATTGATTTGGGAAAAGTTCATGGGGAAATTGAAGAAGATCAAGAAAATGAAGGGGTTGACGTGAACAAGAAAAAAAGTTATGGGGAAAAGAGATATTTAGAGAGGCATCCATTTGCCAGTTGTGTAGCAAGATTTGCAGTGCAATTGGAAATAGGTGAAGGTTTAAGGCAAAGAGAAAAAAGGGCATTTAAACAAGAAATTTTGAAGAAAATTAGAGAGGCTTCTAATTCTGATGCTGAAGCTGCTACAATTGTTGCTGAGGTTTTGTGGGGTTCTTCACCTTGAAATTATTGTTCAACAAAATTCAAGGAAAATGAAGAAATGTGTAAGTAGTATATTTTTTATTTTTTTGGTAATTATTGTGGATTAAATTTTATGTTTAATTGTGTATGTACTTGCTGTTGTAAAGGAATTATGAAATGAATTCTTGGATTCTTTTTTATTCAGATGACAAGATTTGATTTTACTAATGGAATTTTTCAAAATTTATAAACCTGTTTACCATTTTATATTATATTGTATCGTTTGATAAATAGAATGTTTCAATATATTGTACTCGGGTTGTTCATAAAAACCCGAAAAATCGAACCAAACCGACCGAAAAATCGATACTTTTTAGGTTTGGTTTTGGTTTTGAATTTTAAAAATAGATCAAATTTGGTTTGGTTTTGGTTTGCATAAAAAAATAACCGAAAAAAACTGAACCAAACCGACTATAAAAGTAGCTATTTAAATTTATTATTACACACACACACACATATATATATCTTTTTTTTTATATATAAAGTTTCTAAAATTTTATGGTACATATTAGTCATTTATATTGTTAGTCTAGTTCTTTGCTATTATAATAATCTAATTCTTTGCTTTTACATTCTAGTTTGATTGATTGTTTTCTTTTGCTAAGTACAAGAATATATTTCATGTTAAAAATAATCGAGTTTTAATTGATTACTTTAATTATTCATCACTATTTAATTCAATTATCATCAATATATCTTGGCAAATGATAGATTTCTCAAAGAGCAATGGATTTGATAGTGTTAAGTTGAAAATGTAGTTGCCGGAATATGCGTTTGGTAGTGTATGTCTCATATTTAAGAAAATAATCGATGAATAACCGAAAAAACCGAAAAACCGAATAGATAAAAAACGACTTAACTGGTTTGGATTGGTTGCAATATTTAAAAGATCGACTTACTTGGTTTGATTTTTTTTCAAGGAAAACCGGCCCTAACCGAATCATGAACACTCCTATATTGTACATTGTCATTTCATGATGTCACACACAAATATGAAGAATAAACTTGTAATATTACAAAGAAAGAAAATGGTACGAGGTAAAATTATTATATAAAAATAAAGGATAAAAAATAAAATAGAATAATTTAATAATAGTGACGAGCAAGTTGAGAGAAAATGACAAGGTAACGACTCGACCACACTAAATCAGTCGTTACATAAAGTGGCATTTTTCGTTGTTTATATAACGACAAATTTAATAATATAATACGATATAATAAAATTTAAATAATAATCAAAATTAATATTATATTTAAAGTAACAATAAAATACAATACAATTTGTAACAATTACTCAAACAAGTTGTTAATGGGATCAAGGTCGAGATTTTTGGAATTTGCAAGGGAATATTCGATTTAACAAAAAAAAAATGTTTTAGGAGAATTATTCAAACACGTTGCTATGACTTTTGAGTGTTTGGACGGGGACCATTCTTTTATGGAATGGAAAACAAGAATACTTTGGACGAAAAATGAAAAGAAAAGAAAATAAGTGTTATAAATAGAATTTTATTTAGAGTGAATGTCTATTTTTAGAGAGTTTTACTTTGTGGCTAAGTCATTTTTTTTCTATAAATAGAGGGGTCTTACCCCATTGTAAATCATCCCAAAATTCAATAAGAATTTTCTCTCTCTTTCTCGACAATATTGTTCTTGTTCTTTGTTGTTTCATAATACGTTATCAGCACGAGACTCTATCGTCTCAAGAAGCTCTTTGAGAAGATTAAGGTATACTTTTCTCCTCTTTTTAATTATGACTGGCATTATGAAAAGATAATTTGTTGCTCTTCAAATTTCGGGCAAGAACTATATGACATGAGTGTTGGATGCTCAAATCCATTTAGATACAATGAGTCTTGGAGACGTCATTAAAGACAAAAATAAAGCATCTACCCAAGACTGTGCTAAAGCCTTGATTTTCTTGCGCCATCACCTTGATAAAGGGTTGAAAATTGAATATCTCACAGTCAAAGATCCACTTATTTTGTGGAATGGCTTAAAGGAAAGATATGACAACTTAAAGCTGGTCGCTCTTCCACAAGCACGATATGATTGGGCTCATCTGAGGCTCCAAGACTTTAAGTCTGTTTCTGAATATAATTCTGCAATGTTCAGAATTACTTCTAAATTGAAACTTTGTGGACATACTATCACCGACTATGATATGCTTGAAAAAACGTTCACAACGTTTCATGCTCCAATATGATCTTGTAACAACAATACCGAGAGAAAGATTTCAAGAAGTACTCTGAGTTGATTTCTCTTCTCCTTGTGGCTGAATGAAATAATGATTTGCTCATGAGAAATAACGAAAATCGACCCACTGGGTCTACACCATTGCCTGAAGTGGATGAGATGTATTTCCATTATGCTAAGCGTGGGAAAGGCCGTGGCCCTATTAATGGTCGTGGTCGTGGCCGTGGACAAGGAAGAAATTTTTCTGGTGTTAATCACCCCAAAAGAAAAATAACCACCAAAAGTGGAAAGGGAAAGATGAGAAGCCAAAGGCAAATGTTTCTCGGTGGAAAAGTGCATTGAGCAAATATTTGTCGTGTACCAAGACATTTGATTAAACTTTATCAAGCATCTCTAAAGAATAAAGGCCTTGAAGCTAATCTTGTCTATGACAATGAATTTGACATCACCCACTTGGATGTGACAGACTTCTTTGAGCACCCTGATGGAAAAATAGATCACTTGATCGGTGATGGATCCGTGGTTAAAAATTATTGAGTAGTTTAATTTTTATTTTTGCCTATTCGTAGTAGTTAATGAATAAACATCATGTAATCATAGTTATTTACATGAGTAATAGTCATTAATATTATTTGTTTTATGAAACGGTGTTAGTTCATTTTGATTAAATATAATTTTAGCATTCGTATTAAAACAATGTTTCACGACTCGAACTTAAAATTCAGGATGAAAATAAAACTAACTCATATTTAGTGCTTCAGCCGAAAGATAAAACTATAACTCAATACTAAAGTTGGCGTGAATTATGCAGTTGAGAATTAGTTACCTTAAATTGATAATTTAAGGTTTATATTTATAAAGATTTTAAGCTACTTCTTTTGTCACGTTATGTTTTTGATTTGAAAGTCAAATTATTTTATTAAAAGAAGGAAACATTCGTACAAAAAGAATAACATATTTATGGAAGTTTTAAATTGATCAAGTTATTGAATATATTTTTAGGGATCTAATTTTCTATGTGTTTTCCTACCGTGCAAAACAATTAAAGCATCTAATGTAAAGCATCATTGGGATATTTTTAGCTACGTAATTATTTGTATTTTAATCAGAGTTTGCTTGAAATTGCATTAAAAAGTCATGGTTGAATCATTGATTTAACTTTATTCCTTTTCCTTTTATGTGAAAATACTAATATTTATTCGTATATTTCTTTTGTATGTCAAACCATGGGAAGCAAATATGGATACCTCACAAAGCAAACCTGGATCAATATTTAATTATAAAAATATTTGTTTAGTTGATTCATGTACGACACATACAATATTCAAAGAGAAGAAATATTTCTCTCATTTAAATATGTGTAAGGCAGATGTTACTACAATTTCTGGTAGTAGTAAATTAATTGAAGGCTCTGGAGAGCTACTGTAACTCTGCCTAAGGGAACAATACTTATCATAGAGAATGCAATGTTCTCCTCCAAGTCCAAGAGGAACTTGTTGAGTTTTAAAGATATCCACCGAAATGGATATCATGCCGAGACAATAGATGAGAATAATCTTGAATATCTCATCATTACCAAGAATGTCTCCGGCCAAAAGAAGGTTATTGAGAAGTTCTCATATTTATCTTGTGGCCTGTATTGGACAAGAATTAGTGTAATTGAGGCACATTCTATTGTAAACCAAAAGGTTACTGATTCCAATACTTTTGTACTTTGGTATGATCGATTGGGACATCCTGGATCAATTATGATGAGACGAATTATAGAAAACTAAAATGGACATCCCTTAAAGAATTTAAAGATTCTTTTAAATAATGAATTTTCTTACACTTCTTGTTATCAATGCAAGTTAATTATTAGACCATCACCAACAAAGGTTGGGATTGAGTCCCCTGCGTTTTTGGAACGTATACAAGAGGACATTTGTGGGCCTATTCACCCAGATAGTGGGTCGTTTAGATATTTTATGGTCTTAATAAATGCATCCTTTAGATGGTCTCATGTGTGTCTATTTTCATCTTGAAACCTCGCTTTTGCAAAATTAATGGCACAAATAATTCGATTACGGGCGCAATTTCCCGATACTCCAATTAAGTCTATTAGACTTGATAATGCTGTTGAGTTTTCATCCCAAGCATTTAATGATTATTGCTTATCAATTGGGATAAAATTGGAACATCCTGTAGCTCATGTTCACACTCAAAATGGCCTTGCAGAGTTTTTAATTAAACGTCTGCAATTGATAGCAAAACCATTACTAATGAAAACGAGGCTGCCCACTTCTTTTTGGCGTCACGCCATTTTGCATGCATCAATGCTAGTTCGTCTCAGACCGACAAATTATCATAAATATTTCCCGTTGTAATTAGTTTTGGGTCATGAACTTAATATATCCCTTTTAAGAATTTTTGGATGCGCAATATATGTGCCTGTAGCACCGCCATATCGCACCAAAATAGGTCTCCAAAGAAGGTTAGAAATATATGTTGGGTTTGAATCTCCCTCCATTATTCGCTATCTTGAAACATTAACAGGGGATTTATTCACTGCTCAATTTGCAGACTGTCGATTTGATGAGACACTTTTCCCAAAATTAGGGGGAGAAATTGGTGAAACCAAACGGGGAATTTTGTGAGAAAATCCATCATTATCTCATCTTGATCCACGTACCTATATTTGTGAAAAAGAGGTACAAAAAATTATCCATTTGCAAAGAATAGAAAATCAAATGCCAGCCGCATTTACGGATTTGAAAAGGATAACAAAATCACATATCCATGCAGAGAATGTTCCAATCCGTATTGATGTCCCTATTGGACAATCTTCTAGTGTCATAGCTAATGAGTCAAAAGCACGCCTAAAACATGGCAGACCATTGGGTTCTAAGGATCGAATTCCTAGAAAAAGAAAAATAAATGATCAAAATGACACTACAAAAGAATCTCACGAAGAAATCCACGATTTAATAAATTCTGAGATTCATGAAGAAACCATTGAGCCCGAGACTCAAGATAATAAGGAACTATCACTAAATCTAATCGATATTGAGACAAATTTGAATAGAGTGGATATAGTGGTGGATTATGTATTTGCATATAATGTTGCATCTAGCATTATGCAGGATAGTGAGGATCTTGTACCTCAATCTGTTGGAGAATGTCGATAAAGACGTGATTAGCCAAAATGGCAAGAAGCAATCCAATCAGAGTTGAATTCACTTGCGAAACGTGAAGTTTTTGGTCCTGTAGTCCAAACACCTAATGGTGTTAAGCCTGTTGTCTATAAATGGATCTTTGTACGCAAGAGAAATGAGAAAAATGAGGTACAAAGATATAAGGCACGCCTTGTTGCACAAGGATTTTTACAAAGGCTTGGTGTCGATTATGAAGAGACATATTCACCCGTTCTGGATGCTATAACGTTCTGTTATCTCATTAGTTTTGCTGTCCATAAAAAGCTTTACATGCATTTAATGGATGTGGTTACTGCCTACCTTTATGTCTCACTTGATAATGAGATATATATGAAAATTCCCGAGGGATTTAAAGTGCCTAACGCACATAATTCAAAGTCCCGGGAAATATTTTCAATCAAATTGCAAAAATCATTGTATGGTCTAAAGAAATCAGGACGTATGTGGTATAATCGTCTTAGTGAGTACTTATTAAAGGAAGTTTATATAAATGAGGCCATTTTTTCATGTGTTTTTATAAAGAAAATAACATCGGAATTTTTTATACTTGCTGTATATATTGCTGACATAAACCTTATTGGAACTCCTATAGAACTTCAAAAGGCAATTGATTATTTAAAGAAGGAATTCGAGATGAAAGATCTCGGAAAGACAAAATTATGTCTTGGTTTGCAAATTGAACATTTGGTAAACGGGATTTTTGTTCATCAATCTGCCTACATAGAAAAGATATTGAAACGGTTTTATATGGATGGAGCACATCCATTAAGTACTCCGATTGTTGTTCGATAACTTGATGTGAATAAAGATCCATTCCGACCTCAAGAAGAGAATGAAGAGCTACTTGGTTCTGAAGTACCATGTCTTAGTGCAATTGGTGGACTAATGTATCTTTCCAACACTACAAGACCTGACATAACTTTTTCAGTCAGTGTCTTAGCAAGATATAGCTCTGCTCCTACAAGGAGACATTGGAATGGAATCAAACACGTATTGCGGTATCTAAAAGGAACTACTGATATGGGCTTATTTTATGGCAATAATTGCAGTCCCGATCTTGTTGGTTATGCCGATGCTGGGTATTTATCTGATCCACACAAGGCCCGATCTCAAACAGGTTATGTGTTTACCTGTGGAGGCACTGCCATATCTTGACGATCGACTAAGCAATCGATTGTGGCTACTTCATCTAATCATGCAGAGATAATTGCTATTCATGAAGCAAGTCGAGAATGTGTGTGGTTGACATCTATAATACATCTTATTCGAGACAAATGTGGTTTGAAGTGTGACAAACTACCCACAATTTTGTATGAAGATAATGCAGCATGCATAACCCAATTGAAGGGAGGATTCATAAAAGGAGATAGGACAAAACATATTTCACCTTATTTTTCACACATGATCTTCAAAAGAATGGTAATATCAATGTGCAACAGATTCGTTCAAGTGATAATATGACTGATTTGTTCACAAAATCTCTACCAACATCAACCTTCAAGAAGCTAATACACAAGATTGGGATGCGAAGGCTCAAGGATGTGCATTGATGCTCTCATCAAGGGGAGTTAATGCGCGTTGTACTCTTTTTCCCTTACAAGGTTTTGTCCCACTGGGTTTTCCTTGCAAGGTTTTTAACGAGGCAACCAAAAGGCGCATTTCTAAATATGTGTACTCTTTTCCCTTTTCTAGAATTTTTTCCCATTGGGTTATATTTTAGTTAAGGTTTTAACGAGGCACATTATTTGTTGAATAGACATTCACGGGGAAGTGTTATAAATAGAATTCTATTTAGAGTGAATGTCTATCTTTTAGAGAGTTCTACTTTGTGGCTAAGTCATTTTTCCCCTATAAATAGAGGGGTCTTACCCCCTTGTAAATCATCCCAAAATTCAATAAGAATTTTCTCTCTCTCTTTCTCTGCAATATTGTTCTTGTTCTTTATTGTTTCATAACAATAAATTTGTTGTAGTTTATTTCTATTTTTATTTTCCAACCATTTTCTTGAGAGAATTTTATTTTTGTTCTAATACTCCCTCCGTCTCGATTTCTACAAATAGTTGTTTCAATTATTTATTATTTTAGAAATTTAAGAGTAAATTATTATTTTTCCTATTCTACCCTTAATATTAATTATTTTTGAAGACTACAAATACCTTAATTATGAGCAAGTATTAAATGAAGAGAGATTATATTTTAAGACATAAATAAGGGTAAAATAGTCAAAATATTCCTATTTAATATTTTGTTAAAGGCGTGTAGAAGAAAAACACGATATATAATTTGAAACGGATGAAGTAAATCATCTAAGAGAAAAAAATTGTTAGTGTTCTACTAAATTATTTAAGTTTATTTTCGAAAAAACAGTTAGTCTTTTAGAACAATCCACCACCTTACTAAAACCATTCTTAAAATTAGCATTTCAATATGAATTATAGTATACGACTAGAATTTTGATTTAAAAATCGAAATTATATCTTCAAGCAGACGGTATCAGAAGTGACACGCCATTTTGAGAAGAATGCTCTAAATAATGATTTAAGACGATTAGGTCATTTAAGTACACCTGTTTGGCACCAATTATACGTCGAATTTTGACCAAATTAACGAATAGAGTGTAAACATAATTCTGTCACACTTAACCAGATCTAGAAACTATGCTCTCTCATACCCCTTTCAGTATATAAGAAAATTAATATATGAAGTAGTTAAGAGGATTCAATATGTACATATACATAAAATAAATTTTTGGCTCAATTATATCGTGTTATTTTCCGGTAAAGAGATGTCATTTGACACCCCTTAACCTAAGGCGGCTCCGCCACCGCCACCGCCACCGCCTCTCATCATCGATTTGTCTCATTTTTGTGACAAAGAAATAGTCTCTTATGCCTACTTATAATTTGAATGAGAAAAATGATTCTACAAAAAATTCTTATATAGTATTTGCAAAGATTAGAAACTCAAAAAAAAACTATCTTGGCGTTGTATTCTTGGCTCAAACTAGTCTTCGAAGACCAAGCAAAGGTAAGAAAAGCCGTGTGGCTCTCTCGGTTGGACCAGTCTTCATAATTAATTAAATAGCATTATTCATATTACATTTCAATAATGCTAATGGGGGTACGTTGCCTCTTGCTAGGAAAATGTGTAGTAAGTATACTGTAGGGACACCAAAGTATTTTCGAGGGTTCAAACTAAATCGGAAAATTGGATCAAGTCGAAAAATCAAACTAAATTAATTAAAAAACCCGACTAGGTTTGGTTTGATTAGATTTGGTATTGGGTAAAAAAAAATCGAACCAAACCGACATATAAACATATAATTTTAATATATATTTTTAAGACTTTATATTGAATTTTCTTTAAAAAACTATTGAAATATTTGAGATCCTCTCATGTGTTAACCTAGAAAGCGTACAATAACGAAAATTATTATTAGACGATTAAGAAAATAACTATCATGTATTATTAAAAAGATTCACCCATTAGAATATTTTAATAGATCATATGTTTGTCAATTTTTTCAATATTTACTAAACATATATTAACTTATAAAAACTTTATCTATAACTTTAACAAAGTAAGATTGAAATTATATTCATGTAACAAAAAGAAAACCGAAAACCCAAAAAACCCGATAAAATCGAACCAATCCAAACCGATATAATTGGGTTGATTTGGGTTAGATAAAAAACGAACCAATCCGGTCCATGTACACCCCTATTTCCAACCAATTGTGCATATGTTGTCTGGAATCTTCTTTTGAAACAAATTTAAATACTAAGTTTCAAGAGGATGGGTGTACGTGGATTTTACCCCAGTAGCGTATACATGGAAGCGGGTGGTCAAACATAACACCCTTTATCGAAAAATTATATTGTGTATATAGAAATTTAAATTACGGATATATACAGGTCAAACAATATTTTTTATATGTGTATATTAAATTTTGAACATCCTTCGTGAAATTCCTAACTTCGTCGCTATTTTACCCTGTGATGACACAAAAGGTCATCCCGTATATTTCATGCTAATTATGTATTCCGAGGTCGTGAAAACCTCCTTCAATCTCACCTCGATTTGCATGCACAGCCCGGTCGTGTAGCCGGGAAGCCTTTATGTGAAAAACTGATAAAAATGATAATTTTGTATTAAAAATTTGAATAAAGTTGACTTCGGTCAACGTTTTTGATAAACGGACCTGGACCCATGATTTGACAGCCCCGGAGGGTCCGTAGGAAAATATGGGACTTGGGTGTATGCCCAGAATCGAATTCCGAGGTCCCAAGTCCGAGAAATGAATTTTTAAAGAAAAATTATTTTTTGAAAAATATAAAGGTTTTTGAAAATGAAATTTTATGTGAAATCTGTGTATCGGGCCTGCATCTTGGTTCCAAAGCCCGGTACAGGTTCGATATGATATATATGTGTTATCTGTGAAGTTTGGTATGAAACGGACTTCGTTTGACGTGATTCGGACCTTAAATGCAAAAATTGATGTTTTAAGAGGTTTTGAAATATTTCATTGATTTTAGGTTTAATTCGCTGTTTTTGATGTTATTTTGGTGGTTTTATTACACGAATAAGTCCGTAGGATGTTTTTGAGGTTGTGTGCATATTTGGTTTTGAGTTCCGAGGGCTCAGGTGTGTTTCAGATAGGTTTCAGATCAATTTTTCCTCATTTTCCACTGCTGTATCTGTCTGCTGTCCCTCCCTTCTATGCGATCGCATAGGCTGAGTCGCAATCGCATAGTGTTAATCTGAAACACCCAGATTTTCTCTTATGCGTTCGCAGTTCCACGTACGCGATTGCGGAGGTCAGCCCCTTTCTTAATTGCAATCGCATCCCTTCCCCCCGCGACTGCATAGAACAGTCTCAAGCCCAGCATCCTCCTCCTATGCGATCGCATATGTGCCTTCGCGATCACATAGTGCAATCTTGGCCAGTGATGTTTTTCCTCTACGCGATCGCATCATCTCGTTCGCGATCACAATGCTTTAAATAACTGGGCAGAATATAAACTTCCAAAAACGAGGGTTAAGCCATTTTTAACATATTTTGACTTCAGAGCTCGGTTTTTGGCGATTCTTAGAGGTTTTTTCACACAAATCGAATGGGTAAGTGTTCATCCACTTGAATTAATTATATTTCACGAATTAGTTCTTGTTTTTATCATTTAATTTGCGTTTTGGGTTGAGGGAATTGTGGGTTTTGAAAGAAAACTTCTAAGATGTAAAATCATGATTTGAAAGACCAAATGACATCGAAATTTGATAAATTTAGTATGGGTGAACTCGTATCGGAATGGGTAATCGAATTTTTATAAATTTGTCGGGTTTCAGATCAATTTTTCAGATTATGATAAATTTCAGATCAATTTTTCCTCATTTTCCACTGCTGTATCTGTCTGCTGTCCCTCCCTTCTATGCGATCGCATAGGCTGAGTCGCAATCGCATAGTGTTAATTTGAAACACCCAGATTTTCTCTTATGCGTTCGCAGTTCCACGTACGCGATTGCGGAGGTCATCCCCTTTCTTAATTGCAATCGCACCCCTTCCCCTCGCGACCGCATAGAACAGTCTCAAGCCCAGCATCCTCCTCCTATGCGATCGCATATGTGCCTTCGCGATCACATAGGGCATTCTTGGCCAGTGATATTTTTCCTCTACGCGATCGCATCATCTCGTTCGCGTTCGCAATGCTTTAAATAACTGGGCAGAACATAAACTTCCAAAAACGAGGGTTAAGCCATCTTTAACATATTTTGACTTCTAGAGCTCGATTTTTGGCGATTCTTAGAGGTTTTTTCACACAAATCAAATGGGTAAGTGTTCTTCCACTAGAATTAATTATATTTCACGAATTAGTTCTTATTTTTATCATTTAATTTGCGTTTTGGGTTGAGGGAATTTTGGATTTTGAAAGAAAACTTCTAAGATGTAAAATCATGATTTGAAAGACCAAATGACATCGAAATTTGATAAATATAGTATGGGTGAACTCGTATCGAAATGGGTAATCGAATTTTTATAAATTTGTCGGGATTCAGATCAATTTTTCAGATCATGATAAATTTCAGATCAATTTTTCCTCATTTTCCACTGCTGTATCTGTCTGCTGTCCCTCCCTTCTATGCGATCGCATAGGCTGAGTCGCAATCGCATAGTGTTAATTTGAAACACCCAGATTTTCTCTTATGCGTTCGCATTTCCACGTACGCGATTGCGGAGGTCAGCCCCTTTCTTAATTGCAATCGCACCCCTTCCCCTCGCGACCGCATAGAACAGTCTCAAGCCCAGCATCCTCCTCCTATGCGATCGGATATGTGCCTTCGCGATCACATAGGGAATTCTTGGCCAGTGATGTTTTTCCTCTACGCGATCGCATCATCTCATTCGCGATCGCAATGCTTTAAATAACTGGGAAGAATATAAACTTCCAAAAACGAGGGTTAAGCCATTTTAAACATATTTTGACTTCTAGAGCTCGGTTGGCGATTCTTAGAGGTTTTTTCACACAAATCGAATGGGTAAGTGTTATTCCACTAGAATTAATTATATTTCACGAATTAGTTCTTGTTTTTATCATTTAATTTGCGTTTTGGGTTGAGGGAATTGTGGGTTTTGAAAGAAAACTTCTAAGATGTAAAATCATGATTTGAAAGACCAAATGACATCGAAATTTGATAAATTTAGTATGGGTGAACTCGTATCGGAATGGGTAATCGAATTTTTATAAATTTGTCGGGTTTCAGATCAATTTTTCAGATCATGATAAATTTCAGATCAATTTTTCCTCATTTTCCACTGTTGTATCTGTCTGCTGTCCCTCCCTTCTATGCGATCGCATAGGCTGAGTCGAAATAGCATAGTGTTAATTTGAAACACCCAGATTTTCTCTTATGCGTTCTCAGTTCCACGTACGCGATTGCGGAGGTCAGCCCCTTTCTTAATTGCAATCGCACCCCTTCCCCTTGCGACCGCATAGAACAGTCTCAAGCCCAGCATCCTCCTCCTATGCGATCGCATATGTGCCTTCGCGATCACATAGGGCATACTTGGCCAGTGATGTTTTTCCTCTACGCGATCGCATCATCTCGTTCGCGATCACAATGCTTTAAATAACTGGGCAGAATATAAACTTCCAAAAACGAGGGTTAAGCCATTTTTAACATATTTTGACTTCAGAGCTCGGTTTTTGGCGATTCTTAGAGGTTTTTTCACACAAATCGAATGGGTAAGTGTTCATCCACTTGAATTAATTATATTTCACGAATTAGTTCTTGTTTTTATCATTTAATTTGCGTTTTGGGTTGAGGGAATTGTGGGTTTTGAAAGAAAACTTCTAAGATGTAAAATCATGATTTGAAAGACCAAATGACATCGAAATTTGATAAATTTAGTATGGGTGAACTCGTATCGGAATGGGTAATCAAATTTTTATAAATTTGTCGGGTTTCAGATCAATTTTTCAGATCATGATAAATTTCAGATCAATTTTTCCTCATTTCCACTGTTGTATCTGTCTGCTGTCCCTCCCTTCTATGCGATCGCATAGGCTGAGTCGAAATCGCATAGTGTTAATTTGAAACACCCAGATTTTCTCTTATGCGTTCGCAGTTCCACGTACGCGATTGCGGAGGTCAGCCCCTTTCTTAATTGCAATTTCACCCCTTCCCCTCGCGACCGCATAGAACAGTCTCAAGCCCAGCATCTTCCTCCTATGCTATCGCATATGTGCCTTCGCGATCACATAGGGCATTCTTGGCCAGTGATGTTTTTTCTCTACGCGATCGCATCATCTCGTTCGCGATCGCAATGCTTTAAATAACTGGGCAGAATATAAACTTCCAAAAATGAGGGTTAAGCCATTTTTAACATATTTTGACTTCTAGAGCTCGGTCTTTGGTGATTCTTAGATATTTTTTCACACAAATCGAATGGGTTAGTGTTCTTCCACTAGAATTAATTATACTTCATGAATTAGTTCTTGTTTTTATCATTTAATTTGCGTTTTGGGTTGAGGGAATTGTGGGTTTTGAAAGAAAACTTTTAAGATGTAAAATCATGATTTGAAAGACCAAATGACATCGAAATTTGATAAATTTAGTATGGGTGAATTCGTATCGGAATGGGTAATCGAATTTTTATAAATTTTTCGGGTTCCGAGGTGCGGGCCTGGGGGTCGATTTTCATAATTTCGTAAAGTTTGAAACTTTATTATTCGGAATCATTCCTTATACGTGTTATGTGTATTTTGAAGTTGTTTTAGTTGATTTTGAGCCGTCAGGAGGTCTTTTCGCCCGAGAAGTCCACTTTTGAGTACCGGATTGTCGTCTTTGAGGTAAGTATCTTGCCTAACCTTGTGTGGGGGAACTACCTCTTAGGATTGAGTCTTCCTTGTTGATTGTAGTCCGAGTATACGAGGTGACGAGTGTGTACTCGTACTTATTTGCAATTAGATTGGCCTTTTAGGATTCGTGGGGTTCTTCTGTTACATGTTTATGTGTTGTAATTGATACATTTGAATCCTGGGTTGTTAATTTCATCCTTTCCTGCTTAGATTCGAATTACTTGCTTTTGGATTCCTTCGTTGGCTATTTGATCTTAATTGACTTAACTGAATCTTTTACCGCTCCTATCTCCATGCCATATTTGCTCCCTAAAACTGCCAAATTGACTATGTTAGTGTTATGTAGCTGTATAGTTGTTTAGCTGTAGTTAGAACATCCGTTCGTTGGTATCAAGCATGCCCGTGAGTCTTACATTTTGATTTATATATATGATTTTTCCCTTGTGTGGTACTTGAGTTTAGTTGATAAATATTTATGTGGTTGATGTTTCCTTGATGTTGCCTATTACTGGGCCCATGCTTAAGCTGAGTTTTATTCCGTAAAGTCAACTGTTTAGGCGAGATTGGTTATAGTTGTTTTTCCTTGACGGGATGATGTTGTTTTCATTGTTGACTCCCTTGTCGGGATGGTATGGTTCTTATTACTATTTGTGTTGTTAATGATATTGTTTGTATTGTTGATTCCTTGTCGGAATGTTGTGATTTATGATTCTTACTGTTGATTTGCGTTGCCAATTTGATGTTTATGTTATGTTTGTTTAACCAAAGAATTAGATCCTTTGACTAAAGCTATTTCTAGAATGAACACGGGTTACTGATAATCAAGGAAATAGAGAAAAATGAATAATAGACAATATTGCAGAAATATAGAAAATCAAATAGATTGTATTCGAGAATCAGAGGCCTTTACAAGTTGTATTCCCCTCCCTTATATAGGAGATTCCTTGATATAACGTACAACTCTTGCTATGATTTCCCATTAATTACTAATTATGACATTAATGGGGCTTTACAAAGGATAACAGTAATTGGGGTACGGTTACATAACATACAAGTAATCAATTGTGGGTCCTTGAATCTGCCCGTAACTTTGTCCATATTCATTCTGACCGTGCCTCTTCCTGTCTTGATCAGGTTGAGTTTCCCGTGGCTGATGAGCTCGAGGGTTTATTGAATCGTGCCTCTTTGTTCCGTACCTCTTCAAAGAATCACATCCAGCTGTCGCGTTCTCCTGTGTTCACATAACTGGATGAGTTGTCAAGAGTTGCTTACGTATGAAGCTCTTTTTTACCAATACAGATAGTCCCCCCACTTACCATATATTTATCGATTAATATTTGGTAAGTGGATACTCATTTATGGCGGGAATATTTTGCCGCCGCTTTACCTCGAAACATTGTATCCTTCTCTGAACCATAGGCGTCGTTTTTCACTTCCATTTAATGCTCACACCATGTGTCCTTCTCGGATTGGTGCTGCATTTACTCGGCACCTTTTAGGGCTTTTTGCGGTTGTGTCAGTCCCGAAGTGACATCTTCAATTATGACTTTTCATCATTATTTTTCTTTTTTTCCATGTTTGACGGTTGTCCTCAAGTATAAATACCTTTCTTCTTTTCTTTGCTTCCACGAAACACTTTCTAACTTTGTCTTTTGTAAAGAACTTTCTTCTTGCCTTTGTAAACATGTCTTCTTCAAATCAACCTCAGGGAGTAATAGATATTGAAAATTTAACGCCATATTCTGCTCCGACTAGGAGTCGGAGGGGTGGTAGACTTAGGAGTCTAGGATCCACTCCTTCGAGAGGCTCCTCTTCTTCTCAGATAGTTCCCCCTCCTTTCGCTAGGTCTCTAGTTTCTTCGAGGTTTAAGGCTTCTCGGTCTTTGTCTAGAGGTAGAGGTGAAGGCCTTCGTGAACCTGGAGTTGATGAAATTATTCCAGTTGAGTTTGTCTTTGCTAAATATAATCAAGTTCTTGTAGACCAATCTTCTTCCCTTGAGAGTGTCGAAAGGTATCCAACCTTTATAACTGAGGGTCAGATTTCCCTTGTTCGTAGGGAGTGTTTTTGGAGGCCTGATTTCCCTGTCTACATTCCGAATAGTAATCAAAGAATAACGTCTTAGAAGATGGGATATTCTTTTGTTTATACGTACCCTTTTACTCTAGGGTTTAGACCTCCTATTGACCCAGTCATAATTGAATTATGCTGTTTCTTCAATATCTGCTTAGGACAAGTTGGTCCTCTTGTGTGGCGAGTTTTCACATGTCTTAGGAGTTTAGCTTCTTTAGCCTCGGTTCCTTTTACTTTCAACCATCTTATTCATCTCTACTCTCCTACCTTGTTTCGTGAAGGGGTTTTTACTCTGACTGCTAGGAGCAAAAGATTGCTTGTAACTCCTAGAGATGATAAGGATAGGGGTTGTACCTCCGGTATGTTGCTGTACCCACTGTTGGTTTAGTGGGTGAAGAAAATCTTTCCTTCCCTGAGAAGTGGAATCGTGCACGTGAGTATGCTTTAGCTCAAAACTATTTATTTTTCCTCGTCCTGACTTGAGATGTTTTACTAACACCATATCTATTTCTTCTTCTCTCAGCAATCATGGATACTGTTGAGAATGTCTCCGGTATCCGTGATTGGGTAGAAAAATTATTATCCGTTGCTCCTTTAGAAGAGAGATCTTGGAAGTACTATGGTTGGCATGTAAAGACCCACGGTAAGTGAAGATTTTGTCCTTGCTTCTTTCCTTACTCGAGTCTCTTCTTTCTTTGTACTTAACTTTTTCCCTTTTGATAGGGTTCTCTTCTCGTGGGGTGTCTGCTTCATCTATCCCAAAAATGTCTTTGGCTCAGGCCCAAGAGATTATTATTGGTTCGTCTTCCTCGAAGAGGAAGATTGGTGAGTCTCGTTCCGTAGAAGAAGAAGAAGAGGGTGCTTTAGTACACATGCCATGGAGAAGGCGGGTGGTTTCAGATGATGAGTTTACACCCATGACCTTGACTTCCGTGTCTGTGGTTGAGCCCTCTACCTTTGAAGATGTTTCACATTTCCCCATTCATAAGTCTGTGGATTACCTTTTCCATGAAGGTTTTGAACTTGCTCCTGACGATGTCCCTTTGGCTGCTGTCTTTCCTGCTTCTTTAAGAGAAACTATCTCATCTACTCCTTTGGCTATTACGGCTTTTGCTGTTGCTTTGCCCGTGGATTCCTCAACTCTTCAACTCTCCGTGCCTGCTGCTTTGCCCGTGGCTTCTCCAGCTCCTCAACCCTTCGTGCTTGTTGCTGCTTCATCTCTGCCTACTTCCATGCCTTCCGCTAAGGAAGTAGGGTCTTCCAGAAGAGAGATGCGGAAGGTTGTAATAGATGTTCCAGCTGAGGGGAATCTTTTCAAGAAAACGGGTGAGCCCTAAGTGTGGCTCAAGCCTTTGATAGGTCCCACTGAGAAAGCCAAGCTAGCCAGCCATAGTGCTCTTACATGGGCCAATGAAGTTGTGCATACCTCTTTGAAGGTATGATGCATGCTATCTTCTTTCATTTTCGTATGTAAAATTTATCATATCTGATTGGTTTATTTCTTATAGATTAATCTTATAGGCATGGAGCTTATGAAGAGGATCTCAAATACGGATCAAGAGACAAAAGAGTTGCAGGCCGATGCTGATAATTGGAAAGCACAGTATGATAGCCTAAGGATTGACATGGATGCCTTAGAAGAGGAAATGAGTACCTTGAAGCGGCATATTAGGCTCATGGCGGCAGAACTAGAAGTAAGAAGGCTTCTACCAGTCAGACTGATAAAGAAAAGAGTGTTCTGGAGTCCTCATTTGCTGAGCAGTTGTCCCGCGCCTCAGAGGAGATTAGAGACTTGAAAAACTTGTAAGGGCAGAAGGAGGAATACTCAGGCGAGCTTGTGCAATCACTCACTCGTACTCAAGAGGACCTTCGTAAGGCTTTAGATAAAGTTCAAACTCTGGAGGAGTCGATTGTACCGTTAAGGGCCTCCCATGAAGCTGCTGAAGCGGAGAAGGACGGATTGAGAGCTGAGATTCAAGTATGGGCAAGGAATTATGAAGATCTTGAAGAGTTGGCTTTTGTTGATGTGAGCTGGCGGTATATGAATTCTCGCCTTGACACATTGACGGAAATGAGTCAAGAGGGTTTCGACCTTAGTGCTGAAATAACTAAACTAATGAAGCCATGGAGAAGGCTCAACAAGGTCATAATCTCTCTTCACCTGATGGTGAGACTCCAGCTGCTCGTGCCTCTTCATCCCTAGTTTCTCCCGCTCCTTCTGCCAGTGAAGTCAACCCCCTCCTGAAGAAGTTTAGTTGGTTTACCCCCTCTTTTTTTTATCTTTGTCCCAATTGGTTGTTACCCCCAGTCCCATAGAGGGTAAATTTGGATCTCTTTAAAGTCCCCAAATGACAACTTAGGGGCACCTCAATGTATAAAAATTCTATACGGCTAAGTATAAGTTAATACTTAGTTTTTGCTTAGTTGTTTTAATATATTAATGCTAGTATGACTTTTGTTTTCCGTTGAGTTTCTGTTTCACTCTTTAAGTCTTTTGCATGCTTTATTTTTTGAGGTTTTTGTTTTTACCTCTAAATTCTTGCATGAGGATGTTGTAATCATTCGTACCTTTAGTAGGTACGGTGTTTGTGAGCCTTTTTGTAGAATGCTTAATTTATGAAAGAGGTCCCTTTATGATTGTCATGAAGAAGACGTCTCAACTTCATGATAATGCAATAGAGTGATAGGAATTTTACACATATTTAAGGATGTTTCCAAGGAAAGTTTTTTTTTGTTTGAACTTCCACGATATTTTACGTGTGTTTGATTATCGTCTAAAACTCATGTTGCAACTGTTTTTGTTTAACAGATTTGATATACACTTGTATTTCGTAATTGTTTTTCATAGGTAACAGTTTTTCGATATTAATACAAGGGAACAACTGTTTTTCACTAGTAACAGTTTTTATAAAGTTTGGGGTTTCTACCCGCAACTGTTTTTGTTGGAAACAGTTTTCTAATAAGTACGAGGGAAATGTTTTCTTATTCGTAACTATTTTATTTGATAACAGTTTGCTATATGAGTACAAAGTTTTCGTAACTATTTTTAATCATAACAGTTTTTGAATGAGTACACTGATAATGATCTTTTACCCCTAACTATTTTTGTTACAACAGTTTTGAATACGTATAAAGATGTACATTTATTCCTCGTGACTAATATTTTTCCTTTCAACCTGAACATGTTCGAAGGTTTTTGCATTTTTGCATTAGGCTTTGTATTTGGATGAATCTTTTTGATCTCTTTCGATTTTGCTCGTATCACTTGTCTCGTTGGGTATATGGGTCTTCAGGCTCGAGCTTTTGACTTTCTGATAGTCTTCTTTGCTTCGTCTTAGCCTTCCATATTGTATAGTCCCCCAAGTGTTTGAGCTTTGAAGAATGAGATCTCGAGCACTTGATTATTCCTTCCTTGTGGTCCTTTTCCTGAAAAGGAAAAACATTCCGGACTCGAAGGTATATAGTTTTTTAGATGATGACTGCTTAACCCTTTTAAAACGTCCATCAGAAAGTGTAACCCTAGACCGGGAATTGTGTTATTTCCTCGCGTCTTTGCAGGTCTAATATCATCATCTGGTGATGGGTTAGCTTTATGCCTATCATCTAAAAAAGTTAGTAAAATTTTTAAATGTTCAAAATAAAATCGAACGTGTGATACCTGATCGGGGGTATTTCTTTTCCTTAGAAGTAATACTTCTTTAGGTGGATGGCTTTCTAGATTGTTGGTAGAACTCTGCCGTCCATAGCTTCCAACTCATAGGCTCCCTTCCCAGCTATGCCTCGGATTTTGTAGGGTCCTTCCCAGTATGGATTTAGCTTTCCTGCGCCTACTTCTTTCGTTGATTGAAAGACCTTTTTGAGGACTAAGTACCCAATCTTGAAGTACCTGAGATGAGCTTTACGGTTGTAATAACGCTCTATGATTTGTTTTTGAGCTTCCATCCGTATCAGTGCTGCTTCTCTCCGTGGTTCGAGCAAATCCAGATTGGTCCTTAATTCATCGTCGTTTGCTTCCTCCATGGCTGTTGAGAACCTTATGCTTGGTTTGCTAATATCCACAGGTATTAAGGCTTCTGAGCCATAGACAAGTGCGAACAGGGTTTCTCTCGTGGCTGTTTTTGAAGTTGTTCTGTATGCCCATAGTACCGCTGGTAACTCATCAGGCCAGTTTCCTTTGGCTTTATCCAACCGCTTCTTTAGATTGTTGATGATGACCTTATTCGTTGACTCAGCTTGACCATTAGCCACGGGGTGGTACGGCGTTGAAGTGATCCGCTTGATTTGCCAACTTTCGAAGAATTCTGTGATTTGCGAGCCTATGAATTGTGGGCCATTATCACACACGATTTCCTTTGGTATTCCAAAGCGGCATATTATGTTTCGCCATAAGAAGCTTTTAACTTCCTTTTCTCGCACTTGTTTGAACGCTTCTGCCTCTACCCATTTTGTAAAATAGTCGGTTAGCATGAGTAAAAACCGTACCTGTCCTTTAGCTGTGGGAAGAGGTCCCACTATGTCCATCCCCTATTTCATGAAAGGACATGGTGATATTATTGGATGCAATAATTCCGCTAGTCTATGCATGTTATTGGCAAACCTTTTGCACCTATCGCATTTGGATACGAAGTTCTCGGCTTCTTCTTCCATCTTAGGCCAATAGTATCCAGCTCTGATTAGGGTTTTCACTAAGGACCTTGCCCCTGAGTGATTTCCACAATGTCCTTCTTGGACTTCTTTCATCACAAATTTCGTTTGGTTAGGTCCGAGGCATTTATCTAGGGCTCCTCCGAACATCTTATGATAAAGCGAGTTGCGAATAAGGCAGTATCGTGCAGCTTTGCGGCGAAGTGCTTGAGCTGCTTTCCTGTCTTCAGGTATGGTGCCATTCTGCAAAAAATTAAGAATTTCGTTTCTCCAATCCCAGGTTAAGTTTTTGAAATTTACCTCATTCCTGTCATGGTCGATCATTGAGTGGAATATTCGGACGACAATTGCATTGTCTTTGTTGGTTACTTCCGTGACTACTGCGTGGTTACTAATACATTTGCTTCTGCATTTTCCTCTCTAGGTATTTTCATTACCTTCCATGTTATGAATTTTCTCACGAGCTCTCATGATTTTTCAAGATACTGTTGCATTCGAGTCTCTCGAGCGATGTAAGTCTCCTGTATCTTACTACCAGTTGGGAGTCGCTGTTGATCACGATTTGCTCGATTGAGAGCTCCCGTGCAATTTCAAGCCCTGCAATAACAGCTTCGTACTCTGCTTCATTGTTAGTTATAGGATAACACTTGATAGCTTGCAGTGTCTTTTCACCCGTGGGTGATATTAAGACTATGCCTAAGCCGACACCTTTTATATTTGAGGAGCCATCGGTGAATAGGGTCCATAGGCCCGGATTAGCACTGTTAAAAAGTTGTAACTCTTTTTCTACTTCAGGGACAATGCTATTACTCTAGTCAACAACAAAATCAGCTAGTATTTGAGACTTAATTGCAGTCCTAGGCTGATAGATTATTTCATGCTCATTTAATTCTATGGCCCACTAGGATAATCTTCCTGACAATTCCTGTTATGCAGAATATTTCTTAAAGGATATGAAGTCACAGCGGTGATTGGGTGACATTGAAAATATGATCGTAATTTTCTAGATGCCATTATTAAAGCTAAGACTAAATTTTCCAGATGTGGATATCTAGTCTCAGCATCTAGCAAAGTTTTACTTACATAATAGATAGGTGATTGCTTACCTTTTTCTTCTCTTACCAGTACTGTACTTACAGCAAAATCTAAAACAGCTAGGTAGATGTACAATATTTCCCCTTCTTTTGGCTTTGAAAGTAGCGATGGTTTAGATAGATAAATCTTCAGATTCTTGAGGGCTTGCTGACATTCTTCAGTCCATTCGAACTGATTCTGCTTTTTAAGAACTGAGAAGAATTTAAAACTTTTTTCGGAAGACTTAGAAATAAATCTTCCCAAAGATGCTATTCTCCCTATTAGTCTTTGAGCTTCCTTTTTATTTGTTAAAATATCAGGTATTTCTTCTATAGCTTTAATTTGAGCGGGATTTACCTCTATTCCTCTGTTCGATACAAGGAAACCCAAAAATTTACCTGATTGCACTCCAAAAGCGCATTTTTCTGGATTTAGCTTCATATTATACCTGCGTAAAATATCAAAAGTAGTAGAGAGATGCTGGAAATGGTATTCTGCTTGTGTTGATTTTACCAACATATCATCAATATAGACTTCTATCGTTTTTCCAAGATGTTCTTGGAACATTTTAGTCACTAACCTTTGATAGGTGGCTCCAACATTTTTCAAGGCAAAAGGCATAACTTTATAACAGTAAGTCCCCCTGTTTGTACTGAAGGGGGTTTTTTCCTCATTTGAGGGATCCATTTTAATTTGATTATAACCATAATATGCATCTAAAAAGCTTAATAATTCATGACCTGCTGTGACATCAATCATTTGATCTATATGTGGCAATGGGAATGAATCTTTGGGCATGCTTTATTTAAGTCATTATAATCTACGCATACTCTCCATTTGCCATTCTTTTTAGGTACTACCACAGTGTTAGCTAACCAGTTAGGGTACGTTACCTCTTGTATCGAACCAATCTTCAAGAGTTTCTGTACCTCTTCGTTGATCACTTGGTTTTTAAATGGTCCTTGCTTTCTTTTCTTCTGCTTAACAGGTACGAATGATGTATCTTCATTTAGTTTATGAGTCATCACTTCTGGCGGGATGCCTGTCATATCTGAGTGGGACCACGCAAAGCAGTCTGCGTTAGCCTTTAAATAATTAATTAACTTACCTCTTCGACCGGGGCCCATCCTCGTACCTATATACACTTTCTGTTCAGGCTTTTGTTCAGACAATGGAATAGCTTCGAGCTCTTCCGTAGTTTTTTTAATGTGCTCGTCTTCCTCCGGTTCATGAATGGCGTCCGATCTGGAATCTGCATCCGTGTGGTCTAAGTCACCTTCCGTTGTAACTTAATTCACTTTCTCGTAAGTATTTTCTTTCGTACCTATTTGGGTAGTAATTTATTCCATGCCTATTTAGGCGGTGTTACCCGCTTGGGAGATTCCCTTATCTCGTGATTCTTCCACCTCTATTTTTTTTTTGTAGTGTACCACGGAGTTTATATTTCTTGTGGTTTGCTGATCGCCTCTAATTTGTTGAATCCTTCATTCAGGGGGGAATTTAATTACCTGATGCAAGGTGGAGGGTATTTCTTTCATGTCGTGGATCCATGGCCTTCCCACGATTACGTTATAAGCCATGTCAGTATCGATGACTTGGAACCTGGTACTTTTGATGACCCCCTCAACATAAGTGCTAAGCTCAATTTCTCCTTTTGTTATAACCGTAGAGTTATCAAACCCTGATATGGATCGTGCCCTTGGGATTACTTGATTCCCCATTAACATTTCTTCCAAGACTCTTAGCAAAATGATATTGACTGAACTGCCTGGATCAATCAACACTCTTTTTACGTTAGTGTCATGAATAAGTAAAGATATTACCAGAGCATCGTTGTGAGGAAGCATTAATCCGCCGATATCTGCATCATCGAAGGTTATATCGTCCTCTTCCAGATTTTCACGAACCCGTTTTCCATGTGTAATTGTGAACTTTGTGGTCGTTTTGCAGACCACTCCGTTTACTTCTTCACCTTCGTGTATCACGTTGACGGTTCATTTTGGAGAAGGAGGCTTTGGGGGCTCCTGCATGTTCCTCATATATGCCTGTTTACCTTTATCACTAAACAATTCTGTTAAATAGCCCTGTTTCAATAAATTTTCTACTTCACCTTGTAAAAATCTGCAATCCGCAGTCTTGTGCCCATGATCGTTATGGAATTCACACCAGTGATCTGGGTTCCTTCTATTTGGATTTGATCGCATCTCTTTGGGCCACTTAACCTTGTCTCCCATGTTCCTCAATATTGAGACAAGTTCAGTAGTACTTACATTAAAGGTATGATCCCCAATTCGGGTATTACCTCTAGGTCGTTCATCTTGATCTTTTCTGGATCTAGATGAGGATGAGACTACATCTATTCCTGGTGGTCTACAGTCTGACCTAGTATTTTCGAACCTGGGACGAATATCACGTCCAAAGGGTCTTAAGTAAGGATCGTACCTGTTTTTACCTGATCTTCTGTCTGACTCAGGACGTCTGGATCTGGAATGATATTCATCTCTTAAACGAGCAATGGTATCTTCTTTTATTCTGAGTTTAGTACTATAATTGTTATATACATCGTTCAATGTTGTAGCGGGAAATTCTCTTATATTCTCCTTAAGTCGTCTCGTGGCTTCTGAGCTTTTATCGTTTAGGTTGCTTGCAAATGCCATGGCTTCCCAATTATCAGGCACCCTGGGTAATTGCATTCTTTCTCATTGAAACCTGTCTACAAACTCACGGAGTAGTTCCGTGTCTCCTTGTTTTATTTTGAATATATCTTCCATTTTTTTCTCAACTTTTTGTGCACCAGAGTGTGCTTTTATAAATGAATCTGCAAGCTCAGCACAAGAGTCAATAGAATTTTCGGGGAGAAGAGAATACCAGGTTAGGGCTCCTTTGGTAAGTGTTTCCCCAAATTTTTTGACAAGGACTGATTCAATCTCTTGTTTTGTTAAGTTGTTGCCTTTTACTCCAGTAGTGAAAGCAGTCACATGATCACGTAGGTCAGTTGTTCCATCATATTTGGGAACGTCAGGCATTTTAAACTTCTTGGGTATAGGTAGGGGTTCCGCACTTGGCTTCCAATGTTGTTGAGAATACCTATCAACATCAATGCTTTTGATAATATGCGGTACTCCAGGAATTTGTTCGATGCGATCGTTCTGCTCCTTGATCTGTTTCTGCATGGTTAGCAGTAAATTTTTTAATTCTGAGTTATTAGATATACCTGGTCTCTCTTTGAGAGATTCATTAGGAGTATCTCCCCTTCCTGAGTTTGCCAACCCAGATTGAGGATTTTCTATAGTGATGGTATTATTGGGGGGTGGTGTCGGCGGTGCAGGTAACGCTGCCGGTAATCCCCTCGCAAATTCTTGCAAAGCTTGGCTCACATATTCTGCAATCATTTTCCTTACTTGATCTTGTTCCAACGTTTGATCATTATTATCATTGTTGTTATTGGATCTTTCTGGGGATTGTTCCCTCAAACCAAGTGGGGTTCTTAAAGGTGATGGAACTGGGGTTTCATTCCTTTGCTGGTTGTTGTCGTTGGAGTTCGACATAGTTCAGAGGATATCGCTTGAAAATCAAACAAAGATTATTAGATTCCCGGTAACGGAACCAATTTGTTTAACTAAAGAATTAGATCCTTTGACTAAAGATATTTCTAGGATGAACACGGGTTACTGGCAATCAAGGAAATAGAGAAAAATGAATAATAGACAATATTGCAAAAATATAGAAAAGCAAAATAGATTGTATTCGAGAATCAAATGCCTTTACAAGCTGTATTGCCCTCCCTTATATAGGAGATTCCTTGATATAACGTACAACTCTTGCTATGATTGCCCATTAATGACTAATTATGACACTAATGGGGCGTTACAAAGGATAACGGTAATTGGGGTACGGCTAGATAATGTACGAGTAATCAATTGTGGGTCCTTGAATCTGCCCGTAGCTTTTTCCAGATTCATTCTGACCGTGTCTCTTCCCTGTCTTGATCAGGTTGAGTTTCCCGTGGCTGATGAGCTCGAGGGTTTATTGAATTGTGCCTCTTTGTTCCGTACCTCTTCAAAGAATCACATCTAGCTGTCGCGTTCTCTTGTGTCCACATAACTGGATGAGTTGTCAAGAGTTGTCTTACGTGTGAAGCTCTTTTTTACCAATACAATGTTAGCACGAGGGAAATTCCGTGCCGAGTGTCTTGTGAGGTTATGCACGAGGGGACATTCCGTGCCGAGTGATTATTTATTTATGCACGAGGGGACATTCCGTGCCGAGTGATTATTTATTTATGGACGAGGGAACATTCCGTGCCGAGCGTTTTTGTGAGGTTATGCACGAGGGGACATTCCGTGCCGAGTGATTATCTAGTTATGCACGAGGGGACATTCCGTGCCGAGTGATTATCTATTTATGCATAAAGGGACATTCCGTGCGAGTATTTTTGTGAGGTTATGCACGAGGGGATATTCCGTGCCGAGTGATTATTTATTTATGCACGAGGGGACATTCCGTGCTGAGTTTTTTGTGAGGTTATAGCACGAGGGGTCATGCCGTGCCGGTTCTGTTTATTTACTTGTTCAGAGTTGTTAATTCCTGCTGTTATTTATACATTTCAGTTGTTATCGTATTCTGTCATTTCAGTGAATTGTTGTCGTGATGCCATGTATTTATTTACTTTTTTTTGGTAAGGATTAGAGTAAAGCACGAAGGGTGATGCCGTGCACTTGTCTTTGCATTCTAATCCGTTGTTCTAAATTTGGATATTTCTACTGATCTCTTACTGCATTTATTGGCAAGATTTGATATTCCTCTTGTACTGCATGGCAATTTCTGAGTTCGGACTGAGTTCCGATGGATAAATCTTGAGGAGATTTTGATCAAGGAATTTTATTGAAAAGTATTATTGAAAAATCAATGGTTATGAAATGATTATACTTGAATGACTTTTACATCGAAGGTATATTTAAAAAGCACTAGTCTTGACTAAAATGATATTTGAAAGTCATTTATTGGGAAAGCATTTTTGGGAAGTTTCGTATTTTGAAAGAAACTATGTTTTACGTAATTCTCCTATTAAATATACTTATATCTACTTTTGGAGAAAGTATGTTTTCAAAGGAAACTCTTCCATACTAAAATGATTTTATTTGCAAAAGTTTTTCATATGAATTGCTGCTTAAAGATTTCTACCAGTTATGGATTTTAATGGCTAAGGCCCGATGTGAACAAAACGACGTGGAGTTGAGTTATTGGTTTTCTCAATTGTGTTGTGATTCCTTTCGATTCGGCTTGTTTTGCTGTCCATCTTTCTGTGTATTTTTGTACTGTTTCGTGATTGATTTCTGTAATTTCCTTCCGCTTTATATTGTCATCGTTGTAAATTATTCCGTGAAGTCTTAGATAGATGTAACGTTCGGTCATTTCTATATTCATGTTATTTATTTTGTAGACTAATGGTGTCTTGACTAGTCCTCGTCATTATTCCACCGAGGTTAGTCTTGGTACTTACTGGGCACCGCTGTGGTGTACTCATACTACACTTCTGCACATTTTTGTGTGCAGATCCATGTATATATTGTAGAAGCTGTGTGGATGATTGCCGAGGAGACTCAAGGTAACCTGCTGCTGCGTTCGCAGGCGTCAGAGTCACCTTCTTTGTATTTATTATTCATACACTGTTGTAATTTCTTTTCAAACAGTTGTACTTAGAAGCTGTAGAAGATTCGTAGAGCTTATGACTTGTATTACCGGTTTTGGGAAAGTTTGTACATACTGTTGAGATTCTATATCAAGACTGTTAGGTTTCCTTTTATTATTGTTGTTACTTAGTAATTGTTAGGCTTACAGTCCCTAAGACTAAGTGTCATCACGATACCCAACAAAAGAAAATTGGGTCGTGACATATCCCTACCTTGTGTGAGGTAGAGAGATTGTTTCTAATAGATAATTGGCTCAAAAAAAACATTTTCAACATAGATTTGAAAGATGCAAGTAAAAAGGCTAAGATAATAAAATTACATATGAAAAATAAATAAATAATAGCAAAATAGTAACAATATCCAAAGTAAAAGAAACAACAACAATAATACAATGAACTGGTCCTTTACTATATAAACTAATTTGAAAGCTTTAAAAATAACTTTACTCCAATTGTTAAGAGAAAAAAGAAGTTTAACTATTATGGTCTTGGTAACAAAAAGAATTGCTTTTACAATGGTGATGTAAGACCAACTTACGTACACTTCGACCACTAATTTGTCGAATATTATCTACCATCAATATTAAGTGTCGAGTAACTCTAGCCATCAAAAGCTTAATAGATGAAAAGAAATTAGCAAACCATTGAAACACACACTAATGTAGCGTTTGTTCCAAACGCTGTATATATTTGTTTGGTACACCAAATTAGCTACCAAAGTAATGTTAATTAGCTTTGGCTCCAAAGAAATTCCAACCCCTCATGTTTAGGAAATGGACACATAAGATTCAAGTTTTATCTATATATTCCTATAACACATCCAATAGTCTTTCCCTTACCTTTTACTTCTCAAATTGAAAATTATAAGAATGCAGTTTATACAAAATTATTTCATTAAGTGTCTTTTAATATGTTTGACAAACGAGATTTAAGATAAGACGTTCATATTATTCCCTCCGTTTACTTTTACATGTCCACTATACTAAAAATATATTTTCATGCACTTTTACTTATCCATTATTCTAAATCAAGAGAAAGATAATTTTTTTTTCGTGTTTTACCTTTATCATTAATTATTTATTTTTAAACTTATTTCCCATGACCTTTGAAAGGCTACCATTATTAGAGGATTGTATGGTAAAAACATACTAAATTTATTATTTCTTAAGGGACGTTGAAAAATCTAAAGTAAATAAAGTAAAAATGAATGGAGGAAGTATTTTATAACAGATGTAGAAAATGACTTTTGAGATATTCAATAGATGCCAAAGAATTATTGGCATCATGCTTTAAGTAATAATAATGAATCGTGTAAAAGACGTTTTTAAAGTGATGATGTTTCAAATATAACTCATATCATTAAATGTAATCAACTTTTAAGTCAACAACAACGACAACAAACTTAATGTAATTTCACGAGTAGGTTGGTAAGATAATGTTACGCAAATTTTACAAACGTAAATATTTAGTTCTCGATACCCTCAGCATAATCAACTTTTAAGTCATTAAAGTTATTATTCGCAGTAAACATCCCCGGCCCGTCTTTCCTTCTTCTTTATTTTCATTCCAATACCCAAATTAATACTATCGTTTGCTGTCATTATTATTGATCCCCGTGTCTAGCCAAGCACTTGAAAATAATATAATTAATAACTTCATATATACAAAACATTTTATTAAAATAACTTTCTGCAGAAAACATTTTATCCAATATTAAGACGAACTAAGAACTCTCTAAAGTTTAAACCTTGTACATATAATCTAAAGGTGAAAAGTTAACATCATTTTTACTACAACCCAAGAACTGAGGCAGGAAAAAAACTCTCCAAGATCCCATACTTATGACAAATTAATTCACATGACATGTATTTTCACATTTATTTAAATCACTTAACCACTAATAATTAATGCATATTTTTACCTAATAGTACCATTCATTCATAATTAATTAATATGATTTGTTATAAATATCATGTGCGAGTAAATCTTTTGCAAATAATTAAAAGAAAAAACATCAACCACAATTACAAAGAAGGAAAAAGGAGGAAAGATGAGACATGCTTTTGTATTTTATCCCATTTACCGTTCCCTTAATAATAATAATACCGAACACTGAAATACGTTAAAAGAAACGTGGGCAGCATATTCGAATCTATGCATATGCTTCTGGAATATGTCATTATTATTAATTTAATAGTAATATTTTGCCCAATGCCTTCCATAGTTGAATTAATTATGTGATGTGTCACTGTTATAAGACCAGATGTAAATGTCTAGTGGTTTGGTAGTTACTTGATGTCATGCATGAGAAAGTTTGATTAATTATTTAACGCGTATTATTTATTTACTTTCCTCGACTTTGTAAATTTCTTTCAAACTATTTAACGTATACGTCATTTATTATATTTTGAAGGTGTCACGACTCGGATTTTTCACCGTCGGAACTGTGATGATGCCTAACATTGAACCCGTTAAGCAAGCCAACGTTACCAGTTATTCTATATTATTTCTTTATTTTTAGCAATTAGTTGGTGACATACAAGATCAGCGGAAATAAAAGTGCGGAAGAAATAAAATCTAACAACCTTTTTAAATATTATCACAAAACCCATAATAACAACTCCCAGAACTTGGTGTCACATTTCACGGACTATCCTCGAATACCACAAATAAGGAGTTCGAACAAAAGTAAATACATCTGTTTCTGAAATAACTGGAACAAAAATAAAGAAGTGGAAAGGGACGCCAAGGCCTGCGGATACCTGCAAGACTACCTCGGTGTCTCCGACTGGAATGAACGCAACCTCCTAGCTCTAATGTCCAAAGGTTCATGTACCGGGATCTACACAACAAAAGATGTGCAGGTGTAGCATCAGTACAACCGACCCCATGTACTGAGTAAGTGTCGAGCCTAACCTCGGTGAAGTAGTGACGAGGCCAGGACACGACAATCAAGACAACATGTGCAATTTAATAATATTCGGAAGAAATAATAACAACAAGAATAACCAGTTAAGTACAAGGGAAAAGGGGAAACATGCTGGGGGAAAGCAATATCAGATAACAGAAATAACGAAACAAGACAACAGTTCAATTATCTAAGTAACAACAGGAAATAACAATCACAGAGAAAACAGTGCACAGTATCACCCTTCGTGCTTTTACTCTCATCCTCACCAAATAATAATATAAAAGCAAGTGCACGGCATCACCCTTCGTGCTTTTAATATCATAACATGGCACGACATTACCCTTCGTGCTTTTACACTCCCATCCTCACAAAAATTAATACACGGCATCACCCTTTGTGCTTTACACTCTTCCTCACAATAATCAATACACGACATCACCCTTCGTGCTTTACACTCTTCCTCACCCAAACAATATCAATAGCAGAAGTTTGGCAAGGAAAAATCAACAATATGAATCATAAATCATAACATCCCAGCAAGGGACACAACTATAACCAATCTCGCTCAAGTACATATCTTTACATAAGATTCCTTAACCGAACAAATACTCAACAATATCCATTACCAAGAAGTTCCACCGAATGAACAACCACTAAAGTGAAATTCAAGCTATAACACAGTAAATATCAATGACAATCACATAATTCATAATTTCCGACTCACGGGCGTGCTTGACACCAACGTATAGGTACTCGTCACCTCACCTATACGCTGAACATGGTATAAACACATAGCAAATAAGACTCAACACCTATTCCCTCAAGCTAAAGTTAGACCAAACACTTACCTCGACTTCCACGGCCAAAATCACGCCTCAATCACCGCTTTTCCTTTTGAACTCGACTCCAAATCGATTGTATCTAGACATAGTTGACTCAATAACATCAATAAACGCTAAATAATTCAATTCCAATACTTAATTACAGATTTCCTATCATTCTTCCCAAAAATTCAAAATTCGACCCCGGACCCGC
Source organism: Nicotiana knightiana (assembly GCA_005239525.1). Taxonomy (NCBI): domain Eukaryota; kingdom Viridiplantae; phylum Streptophyta; class Magnoliopsida; order Solanales; family Solanaceae; genus Nicotiana; species Nicotiana knightiana. Next base: position 12,112 of record ML414140.1, on the reverse strand, counting down.
TTGGTCTAAACACGAGGTTCGGACCAAAACCCGATCACTCATTCACCCACGAGCCCGAATATGTAATTAATTTTGAAATCTGACTCCAAAACGAGGTCTAAATTCCAATTATACAAAAATCCCTAACTCTACCCAAATCCCTAATTTTCTACCCTTAAGAACATGATTTAGGCCTAGAAATCTAATGGGTGTTAATGGAAATGGAAGAAAATGAGTCTAAGATTACATACCTATGAATTTGTAGTGAAGTTTTCTTTCAAAAATCACCCAATTTGGAGTTTGGAAGAAGAAGTTATGACATTTTGGTTGAATCTCGTAATAGGTTCTGTTTTTAAATAACTGGGCAGATTTGCCCTATGCGTTCGCGACAGGGCTAATGCGTTCGCATAACTACCCTTCCCCCACCCTACGCGATCGCCACCTCAGTGGTGCGTTCGCACAGTGCAAAGCCTACTCAGTCCCCGAGCCTTCCTAATACTCTATGCACCCACTGTGTGCGTTCGCACAGTGCAAAGATCCTGTGCTCCGGCGTTCGCACAGAGTAACTCTACCCCTTCCCAGACTTGTGTTGTGCGTTCGCGTAGCATTCCTTGCGTTCACATAGCACAAAAACTCAGAAACCAGAAATTGACCAAAAACACCAGATTTTTGAGTCTAAAAATACCCCGATGCCTATCCGAAACTCACCCGAGCCCTCGGGGCTCCAAACCAAATATGCGTATAACCTCAAAAATACCCTACGGACTTACTCGTGTGATCAAATCGCCAAAATAACATTTTAAGCAACGAATTTATTATAAAAATCAAAGAAAACTTCCAAAATTTTCAAAGTATCAAAATTTACAACCGTGGGTCCGAATCACGTCAAACGACCTCCTTTCCTTACCAAATTTTACAGACATATCATAATTATCATATTGAACCTGTACCGGGCTCCGAAACCAAAATACAGGCCTGATACCATAAATTTTATATATAACCAAATTTCCAAAAACTCTTATATTTTCAGTAAAATAATTTCTTTTAAAAATTCATTTGTCGGGCTTGGGACCTCGGAATTCAATTCCGGGCATACACCCAATTCTAATATTTTCCTACGGACCATTCGGGACCGTCAAATCATGGGTCCGAGTCCGTTTATCCAAAATATTACCCGTAGTCAACTTAAATTCAATTTTAAAGGCAAAACTAGCATTTTTCTCAGTTTTTCATATAAAAGCTTCCCGGCTATACGTCCGGGCTGCGCACGCAAAATGAGGTAAAATAAAAGGAGGTTTCCAAGGCCTCGGAACACTGTTTTAACTTGTAAAAATGAGAAATGACTTTTTGGGTCATCACAAAAGGTAGTAGGAATTATATAATTTTAAATCATTCCTAGAAAAAGAGAAATATTACATTACTTTCATCTAAAGTTTTCTAATTTCTTAATGGATTTCATTTTTATTTTCTTTAAAGGTTAAATAAATGAAATAAAAATAAATTATAAAATACTTACACACTGTGTGAAAATTAATGTCTTTTGATCAAAACTTGAACTCTTGAAGTTGCTCATAAGTTCAAGACCACATGCACATGCAAAGATTGAAAGAGCCTATGCAGTGGCGGAGCCAGTATTTTTAGTAAGAGATGTCAAAATATATAAAAGTAAATATACCAAAAAGTTAACGAGAGTCAGTACATAGTATATATACACATATAAAAAAAAAATTACCTACTTACAAAGTGTATTTTCCTGCGAAGTTCATTTGACACCCCTTCCTATAAGGTGGCTCACCGCTGAGCCCATGATGAAACCATATTAAAGACTTAACATAAATAGTCATCTACCTAACTGTTTAAACTAAAAATAGTCACTGGTATATTATATATGTTTGAGTTGGCCAATTTTTGAATACATTGTAAAATATGAACGTATTTTAAATAGGGGGTTTAAAAGTGGCTATTGTTGCACTTGTAGAAATGGTATGGGATAGTTACTTTTTAACATGATATTTAGTTTTATCCAGTATTTCCAATGAAGAACAAAAATAGTCACTACTCTATTAAAATTAATATGAAAAAACATTTTTACCCTTTCTTCACGAGTGCTGTGTAAATATTAAGGACATGGTGTCCTTAAAATTTGCACTTCACACATGAAGTTAAGGACACCATGTCCTTAATTTACACTGTACATATGAAGTTAAGGACATGTTTTTCTAAAGTTTAACAATGTTAAGGTGCAAATATAGGCCACTTTATCCTTAATATTTAAACAACATTGAAGTGAAGGACATCATGTCCCTAATATTTACATAACACTCATAAAGTTAAGGAGAATATGTCCTTAACATTTGAACTGCACACATGAAGTTAAGGACACTATGTCCTTAACATTTACACTGCACATATGAAGTTAAAGACATGAGGTCCTAAATTTTAACACGGAAGGTTCAAATACAAGTTAAGGACATTATATCCTTAACATTTACACTGCACAGATGAAGTTAAGAATGCCATGTCCTTAACATTTACATTGCACAAATGAATTTAAGGACATGATGTCCTAAAGTTTAACAATGGAAGGTGCAAATACATGACACTTTGTCCTTTATATTTACACAACATTCATGAAGCTAAGGACACCATGTCCTAAATATTTACACAGCACCCATGTCTAGCACATGGGTATTTTTGTCGGGGTGAAATTTTTTTTATTAAGCACTGACTAAAGAGTAATACATTTTAAGCAGTGGCTAAAAAGTAAAAATATCCCTAATTAGTGGCTAATTGTGCACTTCCCCCTGTACTTCACCCTATATTCACAAATAAGCCCAATCAATTGGATCTGAGCAAGCCAAACCAATTTGGGTTTTACCTAAACCTCTTAAGCGTGTTGGTCCAGCTCACTGACAGCCCGGGTCAGCCCGGTCCACTAGAGGGGTGGGACATACTGGGGAGGGTTAGGGGTGGAGTCGGTCGGGGGCGGGCCTTTTATGGTAACCGGTGCCCTAGAACCGATTAGCCCGATTACCCACTACCAGGTTTTTGTCGGGCTACAACCCTGTCCAGCCTGATTACCATTAGACATTTATTTATTTATTTTTTGACTGCCGCCAACGGTCAAATTCAAAAATGACCGTTGGGCAACAGTCAAATTCAAAAATGACCATTGGGCAGCGGTCATTTTTTTTAAAATTTTGGCTATTTTGGTCTACCCCTTAAGAAAATAGCCCCCACCCTAATCATTAATAAAGTATAATTTTAACATTTTAAAAACTATAGATAGCCCCACTTCTTCTTCATTTTTTCTCACAATTTTTTCTCTTACTACTGTAATTCTCTCTCAATTCTCTCTTGATAATATTGCTTATTGCTCTGAAGTTCTCAGTTACTTATTATTTCAAGTTTCATCAAATATTTACTTTAGTCACTACAAAATTATGATTATCAAGTATTCAAGTGAAGTGTGGTATCAATATCATCAAATATCAATTGAAGTGTAATATCAAATTTAGTGTGGCATCCGAAATTCCGGTACACGTTCCATCTCTTTCTCTTCTTTGGTGTATATTTTTATTCTATTATTTAGAATTATTAATTTGATTTTTAATTTTATTTATATAAAATGGACATATTTAGAGCAGCCAAAAAAGCGTGTACTAGTAGGGGTGGTAGTAGTAAGAGTAAAAATCCTAAAAGATCAAGAGGTGCTAGTAGCTTTACACATATTTCTAAAAGTTCACCTTAAATTTGAATGTAGATTATGAGAAACTTCAAGAAGATTATGGTATAGATGATAATTTAGATGATATTCAATCACCTAATAATCTTGAAACACCACCACCTACAGTTGATACTGCTAGTCAAAATACTAGAAACGCAGGTCGTGGTAATACAGATAGGTCTCCCCTCCCTATTAAGAAGAATTGAAGATTAAGAAGTAAGTGTTGGAATTTATTTGAAAGACTAGAAGAAGATAAAAGTTATGTAAGATGTCAAAATTGTAAGGAAGTTTATAAACATGAGACCCGAGGTAAGCTATGGGGAACATGTCAACTTCGTAGGCACATGGTAGATAATCACCCTATTGCATGGGGTGCTGATGAGGAAGGTGTGCAACAAAAACTTAACTCGGGTATTGGAGGTTTAATGAGTAAATACGATATAGTGAATGATCGGGAAGGACTAGCTAAAATGATTGTTTTAGGTTGTTTAACTTTTAGTTTTACTGCTTTACCATATCTTGTTACTTATATTCAAAGAATTTATAACCCTTTGTTTAAAGGTATATTCCTAGAAGTACTTGTAGAGCTGATATCTTTAGGCTTTTTGGACAATATCAAACATATATCCGTTATTTATTCGCTAGTATTTATTTTAGAGTTTCTCTTACTTCTGATATTAGTCATGTTGTTAATGGAAATGATTATTTGACTGTTACATGCGATAGATGATAATTTTTGTATGCAAAAACGTATTATTTCTTTTAGATATGATGAAGATCAAAGTCATACAAGTGCATTTATAAGTAATACTGTCACGACACAATTTTCCTCCGTTGAGTATCGTGATGACACCTAGTCTTAAGGACTAGGTAAGCCTAGCAGTTACTGAATATCAACAATAAATAAAGGAAAACTAGCAGTCTTGATATAAAATCTCAACAGAATGTACAAACTTTCCCAAAACCGGTAGTACAAGTCATAAGCTCTACGAATCTTCTACAACTTCTAAGTACAACTGTTTGGAAATAGATACAACAGTGTATGAATAATAAATACAAAGAAGGTGACCTTGACGCCTACGAACGCAACAGCAGGTTACCTTGAGTCTCCTCGGCAATCATCCACACAGCTACTATAGTATGAACCTGGATCTGCACACAAAAATGTGCAGAAGTGTAGTATGAGCACACCACAACGGTGCCTAGTAAGTATCAAGACTAACCTCGGTGGAGTAGTGACGAGGACTAGTCAAGACACCACTGGTCTACAAGATAAATAATGTTATAGAAATGACCGAACGCTACATCCATCTAAGACCTCACGGAATAATTTACAACAATGACAATATAAAGCGAAAGGAAGAACACCAATAACTCAACTCAGAAAGATGGACAACAAAACAAGCCATAAACCGAACGGAAACACAATACAATAAAGAACACCAATAACTCAACTCTACATCGGTTTGTTCACATTGGGCCTTAGTCACCAAAACCCATAAACCGGTGGAAATCTTTAAACAACAGTTCATATGAAAAACTTTTGCAAATAAAATCATTTTAGTATGGAAGAGTTTCCTTTGAAAACATATTTCTCCAAAAGTAGATATAAGTATATTAAATAGAGAGAATTACGTAAAACATAGTTTCTTTCAAAATACGAAACTTCTCAAAGATGCTTTCCCAATAAATGACTTCCAAATATTATTTTAGGCAAGACTAGTGCTTTTCAAATATACCTTCGATGTATAAGTCATTCAAATATAATCATTTCAAACCATTGCTTTTTCAATGATACTTTTCAATAAAATCCCTTGATCAAAATCTCCTTAAGATTTATCCAACGGAACTCAAAAATTACCATGCCGTACAGGAGGAATATCAAATCTTGCCAATAAATGCAGTAAGAGATCAGTAGGAATATCCAAATTTAGAACAACGAAAAAAAATGCAAAGACAAGTGCACGACATCACCCTTCGTGCTTTTACTCTCATTCTCACCAAAACAAGTGCACGACATCACCCTTCGTGCTTTACTCTCATTCTCACCAAAACAAGTGTACGACATCACCCTTCGTGCTTTACTCTCATCCTCACCAAAACAAATGCACAACATCACCCTTCGTGCTTTTACTCTCGTCCTCACAATAAATAAATTAAAATGGCACGGCATTATCCGTCGTGCTTAAATAAAATAAACATGGCACGGCATTATCCTTCGTGCTTACATAAAATAAACATGGCACGACATTATCCTTCGTGCTTAAATAAAATAAACATGGCACAACATCACCTTTCGTGCTTTACACTCTTCCTCACAATGCAACAAATAAATACACGTCATCACCCTTCGTGCTTTACACTCTTCCTCACCCAAAAAATACCAAGAACAACAATTTGGCAAGGAACATCAACAATATGAACCATAAATCACAACATCCCGACAAGGGAGTCAACAATAGAAACAATATCATTAACAGCATAAACAATAATAGAAATCATAACATCCCGGCAAGAGAGTCAACAAGGCAAACAACATCATCACAACGGAATAATAAGAGAAACCACACGATCCCGTCAAGGGAAACAACTATAACCAATCTCATCTAAACAGTTAACTTCACGAATAAACTCAACTTAAACAAGGCCTAGTAATAGGCAATATCAAGGAAATACCAATGACATAAATGTCTAACAATTAGACCTAAGTAGAACTTAAAGGAATAGTCATATAAATCACAATGTAAGACTCACGGGTATGCTTGTCTCCAACCAATAGATGTTCCAACTACGAACAGTAAACTATAAGGCTAGATGACACTAATTATAGTCAATTAGGCAACCTAGGAGAAAAGTATAACATGATGATAAGAGAAGTAGAATATTCAGTGAAGTCAAGTAAGGTCAAATAGCCAACGAAGGAGTCCAAAAAAAAAAGAGTAATTCTAATTTAAACAGGAAGGGATGAAATTAACAACCAAGGATTCAAATGTAACAATTACAAATCATACACATGTAATATAAGAACCTACGAATCCTATAAGGCCAATCTAATTGCAAATAAGTACGAGTACAGACTCGTCACCTCACATACTCGGACTACAATCAACAAGGAAGATTCAATCCTAAGGGGTATTTCCCCCACACAAGGTTAGGCAAGATACTTACCTCAAAGACGATAACCCATTACCCAAAAATAGACTTCTCGGGCAAAAGACCTCCGGACAGCTCAAAATCAACTAAAACAACTTCAAAATACACATAAAACGTATAAGGAACTATTCTGAATAATAAAGTTTCAATCTTTACAAAATTATAAAAAAAATCGACCCAAAAGTCGACCCCTCGGGCCCGCACCTCGGAACCCGATAAATTTTATAAATTCTGATTACCCATTCACCCACGAGCCCGAATATATAATTTATTTTGAAATTCGACCCCAAAATAAGGTCATATTCCGAAATATTCAAAAAGCCCTAACTCTACCCAAAATCCCAATTTCTACCTTTGATTTCATGTTTTTAGGCCTAGAATCTAATGGATGTTGATGAAAAATGGAAGAAAACAAGTTAAAGATCACTTACCTAAGAGGTTATTGTGGGGAAGTACTTCAAAAATCACCTAGGAACTTTGGAGAAGAAGGGGTTTATGAACAATGGCCTAATTCCTGTATTGGATTCTGTTTTGGGTATTAAAAATGACTGGGCAAAATTACTCTCCGCGTTCGTGGGCCTCAGGCCGCGTTCGCGAAGGGTTGGTTACACAGACCTGTGTGCTCGCGGTTGTGGGGCCGCGTTCGCACAGGGTATTTTACACCCAGCCCCCAGCTCTCCCCCCTAAGACAGTGCGTTCGCGACCTATGCTTATGCGTTCGCATTGTTGACCTGACCCATGCTCCGCGTTCGCATCTGTGAAGGTGCGTTCGCACTAAGCAAAATCTACCCTGACCCCCAGACCCCACATAACCCTGTGCGTTTGCACTCCCTTGAGTGCGTTCGCATAGGGTAATTCCCTGGACACCAGCAACAACAATAAAAACACCAGACTTTCCCAATATTTTGCACTCCGACACCTACCCGAAACTCACTCGAGCCCTCGGGGCTCAAAACCAATTATGCACACAACCTCAAAAATATCCTACGGACTTATTCGAGTATTTATACCACCAAAATAACATAAAAACAACGAATTAAACCCCAAAATCAATGAAATTTCTTAAAATTTCTTTAAACTTCAATTTTTCTATTTTTGATCCGAATCTCTCCAATGGAAGTCCGTTTATTGTCAAATTTCACAGATAACACAATAAAACATATTGAACCTGTTCCGGGCTCCAGAACCAAGATACGGGTCTGATACCACAGGTTTCACCTCAAATTTCATTTTCAAAAACCTTTATATTTTTCAGAAAACAATTTTCTTTAAAAATTCATTTCTCGGACTTGGGACCTCGGAATTCGATTCCGGGCATACGTCCAAGTCCCATATTTTCCTACGGACCCTCCAGAATCGTTAAATCACGAGTCCGGGTTCGTTTACCAAAAACGTTGACCGAAGTCAACTTTATTCAAATTTCTAACACAAAAATTATCATTTTATCAGTTTTTCACATAAAGGCTTCCCGGCTACACGCCTGGGCTGCACATGCAAACCGAGGTGAGATAGAAGGAGGTTTTCACGACCTCGAAATATGGAATTAGCTAGAAATATACGGGATGACCTTTTGGGTCATCACATCCTCCCCCTCTTCAACAAACATTCGTCCTCGAACGTGCCAAGACTCACCTTGAACTCATCCAATCACTGATTGTACACTTTTAACACATACCCGTAGGTGATCCCACGTCACCCAAACCCTCATAAGCCCGATGATACAATCAACACGGCAATATAGCCTTCACATCACCACCGATAGGCCTCATATCTCTACTTCTCACCCTCTACTCATTAACAAAAGACCCGATTCTAAATCTATATCCGGCATTAGCCTCAATCAGCTGTATCAACTCATGGCTACAACCACAAGGCACGACCGCACAACATAGTACATCACACATAGGCTCATATAACACTTTTGATCACAATAGCTTCCCGAAAACAACTCGACATCTGCAATTATCCCCACATCTGAAAGAACTCTGTTTTCCAAACCCCATAACACTGATAATGATACGATGAACACGAAGAATTCATTATTAAACATCCGAGTCACCAGCCACAACTGACACCACCGGGAACACATACCTTAAACTAAACTAAAGAAACAGATAACGAAATGACTGGATATGAAAATAGAAACATATAACGGAACTATCAAACAATCCTATAGGCACAACTCTCTATTAATACCGAATTACCAAAAACAATATAACAAGGAAGAAGCAAAGCATATGAACAAATCACAAGGATACCATCCTGATAAAATTCCCACTGCGGTACTCAGCCCGGTCCAAACATATCAAATCAAAAATATCACGAGGACCGCGTCCTCAACTCTGAATCACATACCGAAAATATATCATACCAATTGAAATTCCTCCACTAATTCATCTCATCTGATAAAATCATAACGCTAGCTGATCTCACATCTCGATGGGGGTATCAAATCACAACTCGTAAACAAAATACTCAGGAAAATCACATAAAGCTTACCATGAAGAACAACAAGGACTTACTGCCAGTGTCACTATTATCAAGAATGAATAAAACAACGATAGACACGAGCTACTACTCATAGAATCTCCCAACAGGAGTAAACACAAAATGGAGTGCAAAACATGCAACTCACTCATAAATGAAACAACAAATAAGGAACTCGTCCCGACCAGAAGAGCTATAATGAAATACAATCGGTGCCCCCTGTAACACATCAAAACATACATGTGTGATAATATCTGGCACATCGGCCTCCGGCCTACTATATGCAACACATCAACAGGTTGGGCCTCCCTCTCTTAGGCTCCCTCTACTCACCTGATACCCTGCTACCCCACACCTACCTGAATCCTGGGATAATCTCTCACCTTGTGGCTAACATCTCCACACTGAAAAAAATCTCGCTGCCATCAAGGTGTGGAAAAACACACAATACGAACCCCCTGAGACCCATGAGTACCTGAAATCCCATGCAAAGCTGGTAATGCAAGCTGAACTGGTTGACCCACAAAACTTGTACCGTGTTGTACCTTGCCTTCATTATACGGACCAGTAGATTCCCCCGATCTACGAGGCCTCATTGCCTCCTTGAACTCTCTCCCTAACCTCGCCTGACCTTTCGCTCCCGGTCCCACATGCTCCCTAACCGGCGAGCGATCCCCACTACCTGCTGAAATGAGGTATCCTACTCTAACTCTCGAGTCCCGCAGAACCGAATATCATGTCTGAATATCTCAAAACTCTACGGACTCATATCCTAACTCAAACAAACAAACGAGGTGTATAGCTGGCCAACACATAGCGCCCTGACGCAACTGCTCAAACTCCACGCGTCGTACATCCCGAAAGAATTGAGGTGCAACCTCTCTCAAAGCATCTCCGAAATACTAAATCCATGTTTGTGAAGCTAACTCGGCCAGGTCAACCCAACTCATATGCCTCCACTATTGATCCACCCATTACTCTGAACCTGAGACGTGACAAAGCAATCCCACTAATCCCCACATTACCCAAAGTACGAAGAATATCATGACATTCCTTCCGGAAACCCTGGGCACCATCTGCCGCCAATCCACCGAAAGATAGAAGGGTGGTACTTCCTATACCTCTCAAGTTCAAGGTATTCTTCCTCCGATGCTGCTACCCAAACCACGGCTGAACTGAAACCAGATGTCGTGCTGTCATGACAATGGGTACCTGACCAATGTGATCTTGCTGCTCCGGAGTGTAGGCTGCGGGAGCCTGAACTCCTCCCTTGATCCGTGAAGCAACTGGTGCACTAGAATCAACCCTTCCTGAATCAACGTACCAATTGTACTCAATACTATGCCCAGGCCTCCTGAAGTCCGAGGTAGCAACAAGAACCTCCAGTACCTTCCCCTCAACTAGAACTACTGGCGACTCCTCAACGGCTGCTCCGGTAGGCATCTTAACTGCGGTACGTGCTCCTCGTTGGTGCTCTGACCCTTGCGACATTTGCTTCGGGGTAACATTATCAGGAACCGCCGCTCGTGTTCTCACCATCGGTGAGATAATTTAACGATAATTTCAAACTTCAAGATCAATAAACTCGCACGATAGAAATGAAGGAAGTGAAATTGTCCTAATAGTTCCGTAGCCTCTCGAATATAAGTACAGACGTCGTCGTACCGATCCGCAAGAATCTACTAAACTCGCTTATGACTCGTATAACCTATGAACCTAGAGCTCTGATACCAACTTGTCACGACCCAATTTCCCTCCGTTGGGTATCGTGATGGAACCTAGTCTTAGGGATTAGGTGAGCCTAGCGGTTACTGAATATCAACAATAAATAAAGGAAAACTAGGAGTCTTGATATAGAATCTCAACAGAATGTACAAACTTTCCCAAAACCGGTAGTACAAGTCATAAGCTCTACGAATCTTCTCAACTTCTAAGTACAACTGTTTGGAAATAGATACAACAATGTATGAATAATAAATACAAAGAAGGTGACTGTTGGTTGAATTCCCAATGTACACGCAAGTGTACGTGGTCGACAAGTAATATAGGATTTTAAGTCCAGATATCGTACCCACAAGGACTTGTGATTAACTATCAACTAAACTAAACTCAAACAAATAATTCACTAAAATTAATCTAAAGTAGTAAATTAAGAGATTAAAGAGACAACTAACTTAAAGACGAATTCAATGTAATTTGATATTCTAGAGTTATGGGTTGGCAAACAATCACGTTGAGTTTTCGACCTAAATCTTCTAANGCCTATATTCCTATGGAATCAGGATTAACAAGAACGCATTAATAATTCCCGTATAATAACCAAGCAAGGCGATTAGGTATATTCCTATCCTAACCGCAAATCCGCTCCCCTGAAGGGTTAAGATCTTGCTCTACCCAATCTTATATCCAATCTAGAATTCCGTCTCCCGAGTTCAACCCTAGATTCGTAGATAGTCTCCAATTGGTGATCAAGCAATTGAATTCGTAGATTGGTGTGTTCCTCCGTCCAAAGTCCCCTGTCGAAATCCCCCTCAATGTGATGTTTTTGGGGGCTATTTATATGTTTAGGATGAACCCTAAACGTGTAAAAGACTTCTATTCCAACTTGGAAACACTTAAAACCCGTCAAAACTCGATTTCTGGCCGACTGGGGACCCTGGCGTTTCAGCCCAAACACTTGGGTAAGGCCAGGAACCCCCTGGAGTTTGGGCTCTAAGGCCTGGCTAACGCCAGGCACCCCCTGGCGTTAGGGCTCTAACGCCTGGC
>MDKJ01109477.1:0-14121 GCA_005239525.1 Nicotiana knightiana | reverse complement strand
CTCCTGTTGCGGCGTATAACTCGATCCCACCATTTAATAGTAATTCACTCCTATTCCTCCTCATATATATATATATATATATCACCATTATTCCTCCTGTTGCGGCGTATAACTCGATCCCACCATTTAATAGTAATTCACTCCTATTCCTCCTCATATATATATATATATATATCACCATTATTCCTCCTGTTGCGGCGTATAACTCGATCCCACCATTTAATAGTAATTCACTCCTATTCCTCCTCAATATATATATTTATATATCATCCTAATTCCTCATGTTGCAGCGTGCAACCTGATCCCACCATATAATAATACAAATCAATCAACAAAAATTCAACAACTTAATTACAAGAAATTCTACAACGAAAAGTATGAGTACACGGCAACAAGGGAACTACATAACAATCAAAGGAATACAACAACATTTACAAGGAAACAAGAAGTGTTAGGCACGTGATAACTACACAAGTATTCACAACGACGTGGACTCGTAACAGATAAGCACGTAACCATAGAATAACTCAACAATTAAGAGGTAACGAGGTAATAATGAAGGCAATGACAACTACCAAGGAATGTAGAGGCCAAATAAAAAATAAGAGGCAAATAAGGACTAACAACTTCATATAGAGCATATGAGAGTAGTCTAACAAAGATATACCACATTTTATGAAAATTTACTCAAAAGCATGGAAAGAGACTAGGCGATCTAACCGGTCAATACCACATATAAACTGTGTACCCACTCATCACTTTGCGTACACGGCTTTCACATATCAAGATAGCACAACTGACTCAATTATCCTAAGGGGTGGTTTTCCCCACACAAAGTTAGACAAGATACTTACCTCAATTCGGCTAATTCAATACTCAATGTAGCTTTTCCTTTACCAATTCACCAACGCTCGGCTCAATCTAGCAAAAAATGACTTAAATACATCAAACAATGCAAGAGAAAATAATTTCAATTAACAAAGCTACGATACTAATATAATTTGCAAAAAGTCATCAAAATTCAACTTTCGGGCCCGCAACTCAAAAACCGACAAAATTTACAAAACCCGAACACCCATTCTGATACGAGTTCAAAAATACCAAAATTATCAAATTACGATACCAATTCGTCCTTCAAATCGTGATTTTACATTTTGAAAGATTTTACAAATTTTCCCAAATTTTCCTTTAAACTCTCATGAATTTGAGGTTAAATCTAAGATATAAATAAAATATAGTCGGAAATTGATTAAAGGCACTTACCCAGTGATATGATATGAAAAACTTCTCTCAAAATCGCCCATTCTCGGACCTAGGGTTCAAAAATATGATAAAATGAAGCTAAGATTCGGAATGCCCAGCTTTTAGCAGGCTGTAGATGTCCCATTTGCGACATTGGGTTCGCAAATGAGAACTCGCAAAAGCGAAGCTTGAACAATCACACCTTCATCGCAAATGCGATAGGGAGTTCGCAAATGCGAACTCTGAAGTCTTCGCAAAAGCGGTGGTTTATTTGCAAATGCGACCCAATCCCCAGTAGACCAGGTTTGCAATTGTGTTGACTACCTCGCAATTGCGGGAGTCGCATTTGCGACCAAAACCTCGCAAATGTGAGAAAACCATAACCAACACACAAAAGGTTAACAAAACAATCCAAAGCTAATCTGAAACTCACCCGAGCCTCCGAGGCTCCAAACCAAACACTCACGCAAGTTTGAACACATAATGCGAACTCACTCGCGTGATCGAAAAACCAAAACAACCTCTAGAACCGCGAATCGGATGCCAAAATGCATGAAAATTACCATGAACTTCAAGAACTTCTAGAATTGCAACCAAGCATCTGAACCACATCAAATCAACTTCAAATGACACCCAATTTTGCAGGCAAGTTCCAATTGACGAAACGGACCTATTCCAAATTCCAAAACCACAATCCGGACCCGATAGCCTTAAAGTCAAACCATGGTCAAACTTAGGAATATTCTAAACCTTTGAATTTGCCAACTTCCGCCAAATCATGCCGAAAACTTTTTGAAATATCCAAGTGAAATTCTGGGCATACGCCCAAGTCCGAAATCACTATTCGGACCTACCGGAACAGCCGAAAATCCGATCCGAGGTCAAATACTCAAAAGTCAAACCCTGGGTTAATTCCTTCAACTTCGGACTTCTAAAATGAGAGTCACTCCTAAAATCCTTTCCGACCCTCTCAAAAACCTGAACCAACGATACATGCAAGTCATAATACACTATGTGAAGCTACTCGTGACCTCAAGCTGCCAAACTGGACACAATTTCTCAAACCGACCAGTCGAGTCATTACATTCTCCCCCACTTAAACATATGTTCGTCCTCGAACGTGCCCGGAGTCATTCCAAAGCCATCAAACCACTGCATGAGCTTGCCATACATATACCCGGGGGTAATTCCCTATAACCCAAACCTATGTAGGACTGACAACACAATTTAAATGAAGATCTCACTTCATCCTTAGTCCATAACCTTACGACAAAACCCAAATCTCGACATCTGAAATTCATCATAGGACCCCAATCTCGCATCCTCACACCGTACAAACCTGATCAAGCTGAACCGAGATACAAGTTCAACCCAGAGCATAATCACTTGTTTTTCCACACACTCAGATGCCCGTAGTAATATATTCTGATCATCATAGTTGCCCAATAACACTTCGGATGCCGGCATTATGTTTCATATTGAATAAAACCTTGTTCTAGACTTCCACGATGTTGACCATGACACAAGAAACATTTAGAAACTCGCAACCACCCATGATGTCAATTAAGCCAAGAAGCTCTCTCGTCCCTCAAGAGACATTGCCCAAATCTAAGCGAAAATATCATCATCCTTCCAACCACTCCTCACCCTAGTATGATAGTGCAAACCTCGAGTCTAAGAACCTCTTCTCAGCCAATACCAGCAGCCCAGCTAACAACTTATCACGGGACCACACAGATTCCCACCTAATAGGGTCCTACACCCAACAAGCAATAACCCAGGTATGAAGAAAAGTAAAAAGAAAGCAAGGTACGAGGATTATCTAACAAGTGCAAAAAATATAATGACAAAGTACAGTTTCATCAACTTATCCCACAGAGGGAAAATAAACCACACTATAAACATAAGGAAAGGGTATTCCACATAACATCCATTGCGGCGTGCAGCCCGCTCCCAAATATTCATCAAGCCAAAATGCTCGGTTTCACTGATCACATGAATATTGATGTCAAGCACAGCAGAGTGCACAAGTTTAACTGCGGGAAAATGAATAGAAATAATAAAGCATGGAAGAAATCAAGCACAACTAAGGTGCAGTGAGCAAATCAACATCTCGAAGGCTATCTTGCCCATATCGCATACGGCCTGAACAGAATTACAACATGCGTGGAGAATAATCATACGATCCCACGACCCATCACAGCATAAGAGAGTAGCACATGACATAAAATACAAATTCTCGTTGAGCCCTCAAACAACCCCCAACCAAATTCTGATTCTTCCCAATTAGGTGAATATCCTTCCAACAGTCCATAGCAACCTATCGATAATATATGCTATCAGTTATCCCTTTCTCAACATTTCCTCGCAATCTGCAAACAAGAAATAGCTCGCATATGAGAACACCTAGCCCCAAAACCTCAGGAATACCAAAAACCCCATAACCGAACTCAACTACGCTACTCGAATGGATGATACATCACTCACACCCCATCCTCTTACTGAGGCATCCATATGGATTTTTCTGGCCACGTAACAAAACCTGAACCTTAAAGGCCTCAAAACCCAGTACACCATGCCACTAGCCAAGCATCTGCAACCCATAACACAAGGTGCCTTCTGAAATGCACGCTCTTCGCATATGATGTCCATTAGTGACAACATTCTATGAACTTCTAATATACATCCAGGAGAAAGCCATATTGTACAAAATATCCCTCATGCCCGTAGCAGACAACCGACTCAGGTTGTGGCTAACACCATCTGCAACTATCCGAGACCCGTCCACACGCAACTAAGCCATCAGGACCACATCTCCCCAACTCAATCGAATCACACTAATTGTCTAACCCAAAAGTACTGCCATAGATGTCGGTAGAGAATTCCCATTCAAAAAGGACCAATTGCTTCCATTGTTATGTTGACCCAACACCACAGAGCTGACCCATTTCTTCAAATACTCCTCACTTTTCCTTTGGGGTAACACTTCTCCCTATCGATACATAATGATCCCAACCAAAGCCCAATGCAAAAAATCCTAGCACGAACCACGTAGCCCAGAAGCTCATAAACCAGTGTATTTCTCTTAAGCACCCCGTAATGCCGCAACCAAGATGCTCACGCTGAATAGACCTCCTGTGAATATGAAGTTGTTTCTTTGACTTCCCTTGAATACTGAAATACAGGTCCATTAATGACGTAAAAACACCGCAATCCCCAACATCATCCCATGCAAGATCTCATGTCTTAATCATATGCAATTCGGGGAACCTCCCAATACCATAAATATATATACACACATTTCCGGCCCAAATTAATGTAATACCTGACTCTGCCATCTGAATGCCGCTAGTGTCCCTTTCTTGGCGCGAAGCCATAGAAAACAACATCTGATGATCCGTAAAACTAGCCTTCAAGCTCGTACAACACCAATCACAAGGTACTCCAAGTCATCTACTAAGCGCACGTCCATTCTCGTGACAGTCAAACTCGCTCCCTTCAATGCCTTGAATGATAACATGTAACTTCCGCTGAGTAGAAATCCCATACAAACCACATAGTCCCCAATACCACCAATTATCCTCAATCAATATCCACCTCGTGACCCCATCACAATCTCGACCACTAGTCAATCAATTAAACCTTCCCAAGCTTGTACCAATCAACCAGATGCCAGAACCCGCTGCACCCCCATGTGAACAACTGAAGAGCCTCTAAATACCTCTGCATACTTAGTCTGGATGACACGTTGAGACATTGTTTGAGAATCCTTGGCTCTCTTGTAGTCCATCTGCAGCATCACAAATAGTTGGCACATAACTGATATCAAGTGCGCAATATGATACATGAGTGGATGCAAAATGGTGCATAAGATATATGCTTCGAGTTGAATCAATATCGCACGACAAGGGATGAAAGAGGTGAAATTTCTTAATAGTTTCCGTAACCTCTCAAAGATAAGTACAGACGTCTCTGTACCGGTCCGCAAGACTCTACTAAACTTGCTTATGACTCGTAGCACCTATGAACCTAGAGCTCTGATATCAACTTGTCACGTCCTAAATTCCCCTCCGTTTGGTATCATGATGGCACCTAGTCTTAGGGACTAGGTAAGCCTAATATATATTGAATAACAATAATTAAATAGCGTCTAACAACTTTAGATATTGAATTCTCTATACACTTACAATTCCCAAAACCGGTAGTATAAGTCATAAGCCTTTCGAGGAGTAGTTATACATAATAAATAGATCATCGTTCCAGAAATAAATGAAAGAATGGAAATGAATACAACAGAAAGTGACTTCAGAGCCTGCGAACGCCCAGCAGGTACACCTTGAATTCTCCAACCACACCGAGAGTAAGTATCAAAACCGACCCGGTACGAAGTACCTGGTTCTGCAGAAAAAGATGTGCAGAAGTGCAGTATGAGTACACCATAGTGGTAATCAGTAAGTATCAAGCCTAACCTCGGTAGAGTAGTGACGAGGCCAGGTCGAGACACTACCATATATATATACATATATATATATATATATCACCTGCAGGATATGACTCAGGTCTAACAAGAAAGGACTATCAAAGTAATACCGATAGCAAAAGGATATCAATTTGCAAATAGTAGTAACGATAAGAGGAAAAGGAAACACGAATGGCAACGATAATCCACCAATTAAATCAAATAACAACATATTTGGCATACAACTAAGTAAATATGTAACGACCCGACTGGTCATTTTAAGCTCTAGCGCGTTGTTCAGCCATTTGAGGTCATGAGCAGCTTCGTTTCAGGTGTTATGACTCATAGGTGTGGTCGGTGTTGAACTTCGGGAAGTTCGGAGTCAAATTGGAAGGAAAATTCTCATTTCGTAAGGCTTAAGTTGGAAGAATTGACTAAGATTAGAATTTTGAGTAAACGACCTCGGAATCAGGATCTGAAGGTTCCATCAGGTTCGTATGATGATTTCGGACTTGGGTGTATGTCCGGATCGGGTTTTGGATAACCCGAGAGCGTTTCGGCATATATTATGGAAGTTAGTATTTTAGAAGAATTTTATAAGTTTGGTTGGAAGGTATCTCAGTGTTATAGAGGTCCGTTTGGGATTCCAAGTCTCGGAATAGCTCCGTATGGTGATTCTGGAGTTGGGAGCGCGATCGGAAGTGAATTCGGATGTCCAGAGGTCATTTTGAAGTCATTTGGCTAAAGATAGAAATTTGAAGGTTTTTGAGAAGTTTGACCGAGAGTTTGGATTTTTAATATCGGGGTCAGATTCCAATTCTGAAAGTTGGAGTAGGTCCTTAATGTCGAATATGACTTGTGTGCAAAATTTGGGGTCAATCGGACGTGATTTGATAGGTTTCAGCATCGGATGTAGAAGTTTGAAATTTCAAAGTTCATAAAGCTTGAATTGGAGTGTGATTCATGATTTCGACGTTGTTTGATGTGATTTGAGGCCTCGAGCGAGTTCGTATCATGTTTTAGGACATGTTGGTATAATTGGTTAAGGTTCTGAGGGCCTCGGGTTGATTTCGGAAGGTTAACGGAATGGATTTCGGACCAAAATAGCTGCTGAAAATTCTGCAGCAAATTTGTTTAGGGACAGCAATTTATGCATCGAAGAGCTAACTTTTGAAGCGTATATATAGGAATCTATAAGTAATCTGAAAATTTTCAAAACATGAAAGTTGTAGATCTTGAAGTCTAGTTTTCAGAACATTAAAGCATTTGTCATTTGGAGTTTTTTGCAAAATGTTATGACCGATTGAAGATGGCTAGTGGAGCAGGTTCGCCAGAATTTTCTGATGCATGGAGCCGACTTTAGAAGCTCATATCTCGGAATATATAAAGAGTTATATGGTGTACAACCTATCAAATTAAATATCTTCGAGTCTAGTTTCTAAATCTTCAAACCGTTTGTTATTTGGATATTTCTACTAGGATTTATGGGTGTTTTAACAGAAGATGTTCAACAAGGGAAAATTGTAATAGGATGTACAACCTGCACAGCACAAGCGCAAGGTACAACTCGATGAAGCATGGGCAAATTGTTTTAAACGCGAATTTTTGCCCATTTCTTCCATTTCTTTCATTTGGCTTGGATGATTTTGGAGAGCTCAAGAAGGGATTTTCACCAAGCAACACAAGGTAAGTGATTTCTTCCTATTTTTGAGTTAAATATGTGATCTTACATGGATTTAGACATGCAAAATTTGTGTAAATTTGGGATTTTTGGGGAAGACCTAGAACTTGGAATTTTGGACTTTTACCATGAATTTGAGCATGAAAATTGTAACAAATTATTTTCTAAATCATCAAAAAGGAGAATTTATTTCCTTCGCGGGCAATTGTATTTCCGAATAAGGCTGTGTTATTAAACGTTATATAAAACTCGGCAAGTGAATTTCGTAAAAAGGGATTTAAATACTACTTGTGGTTTTTAAAAGAGAAATCGGTCATTTACTTGAGTATTTGTGTTCCCGGCGTATTCGGGGTGGATTGTTGATTGTGCATGTCTACATGTGACTGCTTCACAATTTATATTCCGCGAGCAGAGTGTTATTTCCCCTACTCTCATGGGAGCGGGCCGTACGCCACGGCGGCTTTAGAATGCACTTTTGGTACGGGTCGTTCGATCCTCGGCAGTGCATATAGATGATTATTATATTGAGAGGTGCACTTTTGGTACAGGCCGTTTGATCCTGGGCAGTGCACAGAGAGGATTATTATATTGAGAGATGCACTTTTGGTACGGGCCGTTCGATCCTCGGCAGTGCATAGATATGATCATTATATTGAGAGGTGCACTTTTGGTACAGGCCGTTTGATCCTGGGCAGTGCACAGAGAGGATTATTATATTGAGAGATGCACTTTTGGTACGGGCCGTTCGATCCTCGGCAGTGCATAGATATGATTATTATATTGAGAGGTACACTTTTGGTACGGGCCGTTCGACCCTTGGCAGTGCATAGAGAGGATTATTATATGGAGAGATGCACTTTTGGTATGGCCCGTTCGATCCTCGGCAGTGCATAAACATGAGTATTTATTGAGAGGTGCACTTTTGGTACGGGCCGTTCGATCCTCCGCAGTGCACAGAGTGATTATTTTGACAGCTCAAGCCGATTGTTCTTATCCCGTATGCGCATGTTAAACTGTTAAATGTTTTCTACATGATTTTGAAGTGATAAGATATTTGGGAGAAAATAAAGAAGCATTTGTTTATTTAAGATATTTGGAAAATAATGAGAAAGTGGTATTTGTTGTTCATTTCCAGTATTTACTTGGAGTTTAGTGCCTTACATACATGCTGCTTTACTGCCTTTACATGCTTATCGTGTTCATTTTACACTGTTAAATAAACTATTGGCCCTTAGTGAGTGTCTAATTCGACCTCTCGTCACTACCTCTATGAGGTTAGGCGGGCGACTTACTGAGTACACGTTATTTTTTGTACTCATGTTATACTTGTTGTGCATATTATTACATAGGTACTTTCATATAAATGTGGAGGATTCGGAGACTTAGGCGAGTGCATCATCCGGAGGCGATCTGCAGTTGACAGAGTCACATTCATACTGTATTTACTTCATTTTAAATTTTCTTGTCCAATTTGTATTCCGGACAGACTTTGTAATGATTGTATAAATTTCTTAGAAATTGCTCATGCACTTGTGACACCGGATTCTGGGATATGTGTTGGGATATAATTGCTTAAATGAAATCTTTAAACCATTATTTTTAATTAACAGACTTTCATTTGATTAATATGTAATTTAGGAAAAAGAAATATGTTCATAAATATTTTAAAAGCGGAAAGTTGTTTCAATTAATGGATGAGTTGGCTTGCCTGACATGGATGTCCGGCGCCATCACGACCTTAGGGATTTTGGGTCGTGACAAAATGTGCTCAAGTAGGGAAAACAATATCAAATCAACCGAACAAGTGTTTCCAGAACACGATTCCAATAATTCCAACAACTCTTCAATACATACGGCACCTTGTGCCCACATCTTTCCATCTCACTTCGCACAGCGACATCCACGTGTCATTCAGTACATAATATCCGTGCCAATTACTGCTTAACATCCAGCTAAAAGCTCATCCATTCCAGCATCTGGTTGTTCTTCTTCAAAAATCATCTTGGGATTTTTCTCTATCACGATCTCTTTCATGTTCTTGGGATTTTCTCTAATGGGGTTTAATCTTTTTTTTTTTTTTTTTTGGATTTTTTTCGGATTATTGGGTGTGTGTGACAAGTGCGGATTTTGACAAGGAATTGGTGTACTAGAAAGATGGATGATGAATAGGGGAGTTTGAAGAAGAAAAAAGTTTGATATTTTTGCTTGGTATAAATGAAAGTGTACATTTTTTTCAAACTTGCACCTCATACTTCATACTGTGAATTGTTATTTCTGAAAATTGTTGGGTAAGATAATTTTCGTGTTCAGAAAGTGTGTAACAGGGATTTGATGCATAATTTACGGGGTAACTTATGTTTTTTGCCTAATACCATTGATATCTAATTTTCAATTTGATGTTTGTGTTTAATATCGGCCGGAAGTTAAAATGAATATTACAACACGAAATCTTTTTTATGTTAAATGGAGTAACTTAATCAGTTATAATTTATAGTTTAATTTTATATAAATTATTAAAATAAATTAATTCTCTATCCATGATTAAATCTATAGTTTTTAGACCAAGTAGGGAATCCGTGAGAAAGATGAGGTTTGATTTTAGAAATCAATTTAAGTGAGGAAAATAACATTTTTCAAATAAAATTCAACATAGAATAACTATTGCATTTAATATAGAGTTTATTAGTTTAAAACATAATAACAATTCATTTATAAGTAAAATAAAGCCTCATACAGGTTGAGAATATTAAGTTGAGAAAACAGTTGAAGTAAAATATGACAACTAGTAGAAATGTTAAGTATAGAAATAATCGGCGGGTTCTAACTTAAAGTCACAAAGGGTAATATGATATTAGTTCTTTTATTTTTAAAATACTATATTACTAAAGACTCAGTAGGGAAGGACGTAATGATTCAACATAGTAAATTCCCTTTGGAAATCGATAATTTGCAGAAATAAATACATAACTCAAGTGTCTTATCAGTATCCAACTATAATCAATCCTTAAGTGAAATGTAAAACTAAGGACTAACTTACACATCAGAGAAAAATATATAAAACACATAAATGATGTGGCGCGCATCCCGATCCCACCAGACAACACAAAATCCTCCCTTATTCCTCCGTAACAATAAAAATAACAGTAAATAATATATATATGTTGCAGCGCGCAACCCGATCCCACCATATCAATATCAATAAGATAATTCACCGCCATTACTCCATATCAATCCACCCTTATTCCTCCTGTTGCGGCGTGCAACCTGATCCCACCATATATTAGCAATTCACCCTTATTCCTCCTCAATATATATATGTCACGACTCCAAATCCTAAGCCAGCCGTAATGGCGCCTATCATTGAACTAGGCCAGCCAATCATTTCAAATTTATCAATATATTCCAATTTCCCCCAAAATTTAGCAGATTTTAAATATATCGGAAAGAGATAAAACAAATACACACTTCCCCAAAATCTGGAGTCAATTGTCATGAGCATCTAAGAGATGATACAGTCTAATACAAATCCTCTACTACAACAAGTCTGAGAAGTAAAGTACAAATGATAGGATGGGAAGGAGAAAGAGTAGTGTTGCGAACACAGAACAGCTACCTCGCAATCTCCGAACAATGCTCCAAATGGTGTAGCTCAACTATCCCTCTGCCACGGTACCTGAATCTGCACACAAGGTGCAGGGAGTAATGTGAGTACGCCAACTCAGTAAGTAACCAATGTATCTAAAAACATGAGTGTAGTGACGAGCATTTATAAATCATAAAAATCCGTATAATAAGTGATTGTGGAAATAAGTAAATCAAGTCAGGAATTTACATTTCCGAGTATTTCATAAAACTCCAGTTTCCATTTAAAAATCTCTTATAAAAATATTTATCATTAGAGGCTCAGTGTAAAGAAGAGTGAAAACCAATAGTTTCATAAAATATAAGCCCCTCGGCGCAGTATCACTCACAATAAAGCCTCGTGGGCAAGCCTCTCAGTCACTCGTGACTCTACTCTCATAAGTCAATGCTCACACTCAGCACTCTCACTCGTCAGGTACCATATATCAACTGTTGCGGCGTACAGCTCGCTCCCATGCGTATATATATATATATATATATATATATATATATATATATATATATATATATATATTATTGCGGCGCGCAGCCCGATCCATATATAATGTATATTGTTGCGGCGTGCATCCCGATCCATATAATAGTCGACTGCGCTCACTGGGGGTGTACAGACTCCTGGAGGGGCTCCTTCAGCCCAAGCGCTCTATTGTTGCGGCATGCAGCCCGATCCAATATATATATATGTTGATGCGGCGTGCATCCCGATCCATATGTAATATATATTGCTGCGGCATGCAGCCCGATCCATATATAATATATATTGTTGCGGCGTGTAGCCCGATCCACATATAATACATATATATTACTGCGGCGTGCAGCCCGATCCATACATAATGTATATATTGCTGCGGCGTGCAACCCGATCCATATGTAATATATAACATATATATTGTTGCGGCGTGCAGCCCGTCCCATAACTATCCTCACATACTCGGCGCTCGGCCTAACACATATATACTGATAATTTCCCTCATATACTCGGCCCTCGGCCTCATTACATATATACTCATAATTGTCCTCACATACTCGGCACTTGGCCTAACACACATATATATTGTTGCGGCGTGCAACCCGATCCGTAGCTATCTTCACATACTCGGTTCTCGGCCTCATTATACATATACTCATAAATGCCCTCATAAGCCACTTGGGTAATTCCTCTTAACTCACGGGACTCAGCCCAAAATACTTTTCAGAGTTTTCAAAGCAGTGTGATAACAGTGAAAATAACGACAAGTCGAAAACATGACTAAGTTCACAATTGTTCTATCAGGATAGTGTAAGAATAGTGTAAAAGTACCTCTGAGGGTCTAAACAGGTCGGCACAAGGCCCCAATCATGGAAAATACCCCTGAGGGTCTAAACAGGTCGGCACGAGGCCCCAAACATGACTCACAACCCATAAACAAGTATAAATTTCTAAAATACAGGATATCATAAGGTTTCAAATCGAATACACGGCTTAATAGTCGCTACGGGACGGACCAAGTCACAATCCCTATCGGTGCACGATCCCACGCTCGTCACCTAGCATGTGCGTCACCTTATTTACCACAACAATATCAAATATCGGGGTGTCATACCCTCAGGTTTAGAGTTACCATAGTTACTTACCTCAAAACAACCCAAAAGCTATTCTGCGATGCGCTTGCCCCTCGAATTGGCTCCCAAATGCTCCGAATCTAACCATAATCAGATTAACATCATCAAAACACGCTAACGGAATAAAACGCAATCGAAAGATATAAATTTTAACACAATTCTCGAAATTCAGCCAAATCCGAGCCCCGGACCCACGTCTCGGAATTCAATAAAATTTACATCACTAGAAACCTCGTCCTCCCACGATTCTACACATACCAAGAACACCATAATCATACCACAATTGCCTACCCAAATCGCCAAAAGAATTTCCAATCTTCCTCCCCATTTTCCCCAACTTTTTCCACTTTAATTCTTCAAATTACAATCCTAATCCGAATATATAGCCCGGGAACTTACCTCCACTGAAGACCCTTGAACACCTTCTTCAATTTGCTCTCAAATAAGCTCCACCCGCATGCAACAGTGGAAGAATAACCAAAATTTTGCGGAGGCATTCTTTTATACTGCTTTGCCCAGTTAATCCGCACCTGCGGACCTTTCCTCGCACCTGTGGTCCCAGGTGCACACCTGCGGAAACCCACTAACAGTCCTTTACTCGCACCTATGGTCCCTTTTCCGCACCTGCGGCTTCACAGGTGCGGCCAATTCTTCGCACATGCGGACTCCTCCTGCCTAGCCTCTTTCCGCACCTGCGCATGGACCTTCGCACCTGCGGCTGCCCATCTGCAGGTGCGGCCACACCAACAGTTATTTGCTTCAAATTTCCCAAGTTCAAAACTCCGCCAACCATCCGAAATCAATCCCGAGCCCCTCGGGGACCCAACCAAACATACCAACACACCCAATAGCATCATTCAAACTTAGTCGAGCCTTCAAAACACTAAAAACAACACGAAAACACCAAAATTACATCAAATTCAAGCCTATGAACTTTGAAACTTCTAAATTTCGCCAATGATGCCGAAACCAACCAAAACACATTCGATTGACCTGAAAATTTGCACACATATCCCAAATGACATTACGAACCTGTTCCAACTTCCGGAATTCCATTCCGACCCCGATAGACTATTTTCCACTGCCGATCGGAAATCGCCAAAAACTAACTTTCGCTAATTCAAGCCTAATTCTACACCGGACATCGATACTTCATTCCGAAAACATTCCTAAGTCCCAAATCACCTAACGAAGCTATCCGAGCCATAAAATCCGCATTCCGAGGTCGTTTACCAATAAGTCAACTTCTGGTTGAGTTTTCCACTATTGAACCAAGATAAGAGGCTAAGTGTCTCATTTCTCTCCAAAAATCGCTCCGAACCCGAGCTAACCAATCTAACGCAACGCAATGAAACTGAACCACATATAATGAAGCGGAAACGGGGGAAACGGGGCTAAACTTCTCGGAACGATCGGCAGGGTCGTTACAATATATATCACCCCCTTATTCCTCCTGTTGCGGCGTGCAAGCCGATCCCACCATATAATAGTAATT
>ML414136.1:0-44060 GCA_005239525.1 Nicotiana knightiana | reverse complement strand
TTTTTATGGATTTATCTTGGAACAAGTCACGACGGAGTGCACTTGTTTGTCTTTTGGACACATTATAACTACGCCACATGAAATGCACCCGTAATTACAACATGTGATTTTTATTATAATTTGAAGTTGAAGACGGGGACATGAGTTGTCGCTCCCGAGCGTAGATTATGGTGATTTTGGAATAATATTTGATTTTTTACCAAATCTTCCCAAAACTAAAGGTATCATTCTACCTAGAGGATTGCCTAAAATGATATTAATTAGTCTAAAGGACAACATATTCTGGGCTATGGCCACATTTAGCCCTAAATTATTTCAAATTTTTTGGCCAATCCTACTTCGGCTATTGAACAAAAAGGGATTTGTGTAATTTGAACTAAACACTACTAGATATAGGCATAAACAGATACATTGTACTCTGAATGGTAATTAGGAGAAAATTTGCACATTTAATGTTGTTTTCCAGTTATCAGAGGGACATTGTTTGGAAAATCATACTCATATGTATCGAGGATTCACTAGATTAGGCACAAGTAAATCGCGAGGTATTTAAGGGCACAAGTTATTAAAAAGAATGAAATTTAAAGTTTTAGACAGATTAGTCTTAAAATCAAGATCATACAAATTCTAAATTCTTTCGAATTTATAATCTAGAATTGCTTTGTGGTTTCTTTTTAAGGAAGGATATAGCGTGAACAGCTTTATCAGTTCAGACTTGGTTATTTAAGACATAGATTACTATAATCGAAATTCATTCGTAAAAATATGCATACATTGATTTCAGAAAATTTATAAGATGCGGAATGAATTGAGAGCAATTAAATAATTCTGACTTATATTGAAGGCAACTAAAATCAGAAATAGTTGTTTCCGAATCAATAAGTGTTTGTAAAATCCTATGCATGCTAATTTTGAACATGCACTCCATTTTTATCTATTGTCATCATGCTGCTTTTCGAAACAGGGATTGGATTATAAATTTACTAATAAAATAACCTACTTTTCAGGGAAAAGAACAAACACGAACAATAAGAAGAATTTAAATATATACAGTCCAGTCTTTAATTACAATGATTCTGAAAACGAATATCATTAATTACAACTTCGACTGCTACTGTCAACATGCATTTTTTGAAAGGAAAGAAAATTTAAAATGATTAGTCTAACTAAATTATCTGTCTTGAATGCTTTCAAAGCCATGCGTTTGAGATTTCATTTGTAATCTGTAGAACACCTCAATTTGATGAGTGTGTTATCCACCCATTGGACTAAACAAGACTATGATAGGAAGTCGAGTTTAAGTCGGATGATGCTTATACTAAGCTAAAAAACAGAACTACTCGTGTATTCTTTGATGCGGATAATAGGTCCAGAATCTATTATTTGGGTAGTAGTAATCAATAGATCTTCAAACATTTATAGGACGAATCATATCATCAAGGAGGTTAGGCTCATCCTTTATAATGTTTTTTTATTTTTTTACACTATTTTTACCAGAAACAGGTTCTGGCCTCTTATAAGTTGAATCTGACCATAAAAAGAGGGGTCAGATTCATCTGTATGGAGGTCTTATTCAACTCATAATTGTGCCATAACTTTAATTTTAGGCATTTTTAGAGTATGAATCTGACCACTNATAAGACAACAACCAAAAACCAAGTCTTTTTGGAAAGAAAATCACAGCTACAAGACAACCTAAGCTCAGATTGTTTTCCACTCCTACTGTAAAATCCTTTTCACTTGTGTTTTCTAAGCTTTTAGTAGTCAAAGTTTTAATTTTCAGTCCAAGGGATTCAGAGAAGAATCCAAAGAAAATCTCATCCCCCATTAGTGGTAAAAAGTGTGTGTATATATAGGGACATTTGGGATAGGATATGCTTAGCATATTCCCTATCCTAAATGAGCTGAAAAGGGTACAGGTACAGCTGTCAACCCTATCCTTTTGGGACAGCTGTACCTTCCAGAACATTCCAGCCCTTGAAATTACCCTTCTATCCCTAAGTATCTGATTTCCTGATATTTATCTAATCTAGAAGGTTCTTTTGGGTGACAACTAATTGTTCTTAACTAAGGTTGAGTCAATTAAATGAAGATTAGTTGATTAAATGCCTAGAGTTGGCTTTCATACTACTTACTATGCTTAAGTCATTAAATCAACAATTTAATTAAATTTAAAGGAGGTTAGTCAAACCAGTTCTCTTAAACTTAGGTTAATTTAATTNAACTAGTTATCTAGGACTTAGATCAACTATGTTGTTTAGATGATTAAAAAAAATTAAGTCTACTAGTTAAGTGTGACTTATTGCCTAATTAATTTAAACTCAAATTGACCACTATTTGAATTAAAATCAGTAGTTAATTGGTTGAAACAATTTCATTAGGTGTAATTAGGCTTATCTATTAACTCTTAGTCAATAGTGGTTAATCCTATGAAACTGAACTTTTAAACTATTTTGGTCATTCTA
This sequence comes from Nicotiana knightiana, assembly GCA_005239525.1. Lineage (NCBI taxonomy): Eukaryota > Viridiplantae > Streptophyta > Magnoliopsida > Solanales > Solanaceae > Nicotiana > Nicotiana knightiana. Next base: position 41,595 of record ML414136.1, on the reverse strand, counting down.
GGATCTTAGTTTGATTAAAGAAAGTTAGTTAGGTTAACAATTAGGTAATAAGTAAATCTATTCTAATTTAATTAATTAGTAGTTAAAATTTGTTGCCTTATCAAGGGTTGATTAATTTCAGATTAATCAATTACTTTAAACTTTTTAGACTTAGGTCAATTATACTGTTATTTAGTTCACATGTATACTTAATTAGTTGTGTATGATTGTCTAATTAGATTATTATTTAATTGCTTAGTCAGGATGGATGGTTAACCCTAGATTACACTAAACTCAGAAGATGAATTAGAGTAAACAATCAATTGAGGGTGAGAAGGAGCGATAGTGAAGGCAGTCTAAAAACAAACTAAGCATGACTCAAATAAGTATAATCTTTAGTAAATCAATGGTGACTAATAGGAAAAGCTAAAAATGATTAATCATGGTTGCAAAAACAGTCCGGAGTTGCATAATGTGTTAAGTACTACATCAATTGAAAATAACGTGAATCAAAACAGAAAAGTCATATATGCAGTCAATGACGAAACCTAAATTAGGAGGTATGATTAACAAGGAAAACCTAATTACTTAATATGACAAGAACAAGACTCATGAAACATATTCAAAATTGAAACGACAAGGAAAAATATACACAGGTGGGGGAAGAAAACAACAGATCTACACAGATCTTCAAAAAATAACTAAATCTAGACAGGTTCATGCCAATAAACCCCAAAACAGTNTTTTCAATTGATGTAGTACTTAACACATTATGCAACTCCGGACTGTTTTTGCAACCATGATTAATCATGGTTGCAAAAACAGTCCGGAGTTGCATAATGTGTTAAGTACTACATCAATTGAAAATAACGTGAATCAAAACAGAAAAGTCATATATGCAGTCAATGACGAAACCTAAATTAGGAGGTATGATTAACAAGGAAAACCTAATTACTTAATATGACAAGAACAAGAGTCATGAAACATATTCAAAATTGAAACGACAAGGAAAAATATACACAGGTGGGGGAAGAAAACAACAGATCTACACAGATCTTCAAAAAATAACTAAATCTAGACAGGTTCATGCCAATAAACCCCAAAACAGTTAGAAAGGGAAGGGGCAGTAGCATTTAGGGACAATCAGTAAAGAAGAAAAACCTAAAACTAAACTCAGTTAAACAAATATCTTGTAACTAACATCATTTAGGAGAATAAACAGAAAACCTACAAAATCTAAACAATTAATCCAAACGGAAGACATAGATTGGTAGAAAAAATTTAATACTAGCCTAGGCGATTTATCTTACTAGACAAGTGATTAAAAGAAATAAAGGGGAGGGGTACCAGTCAGTTAAAACCATTTGGCCGGATTTGCCGGAGTTTTGGCCGGACTTCGGTGGGTTTGAAAACGAGTCAAACCTACATGAATCAATTGCTCTTGTCAAGAGAAACTGACTCATGCAGGTCCAAGCCGTTGAAGGCCCTTGAATCAGTGCGCATGGAAGACTTAGGATTTTGGAATCTCAAATCTGAAATTAGGGTTTTTGGGATGGTTTTTTGACAAGACTAATAACAGGAGGTGGTTTAGGAGGTGATGGGGGTTGTAGGGTAGAGATTTGGGGGCGATTGGAGAAGGTCCAGTGGCCGGACGGCGGTGGGACTCTGGGGCGGCTAGGGTTTTTAGAGAGAAGAGAGAGAGAGAGAGACGGACGAAGGGGGTTAGGATTTGGTGAAATGAGGGGTGGGGTTTGGTTAGGACATTTATATAGTTTAGAGGTGGTGAGTTCCTGGCCGTTCAATCCATTTCGATCAATGGCCAGGATTTAATCGACTAGACCAAACGGTGTCGTTTGGTTAGGCTGGGGCAGGCCGGGTAAGGGATTTGGGCTGGATTGGACTGGGTAGTTTCAAGGGATTGGGTTTGGGCCTGGGTCTTTCTTGGCCCAGGTCCGATTTTGTTTTTTTAGTTAGTTAACTTAATTATTCTAATTAAATTAAACTCTAACTTAATCAAAAAATGTAGCAATTAATTTCAAACCTTATTTTTCATATATTTACATGTTAATTAAGAATAAAACAACCAATTATATATTCTTAATTAAACCTATGATTTATCGAATAAAATGATTAATTTTTATAGTAATTAGTCATTAAAAACTACATTACGTTAAATACTCGTCATTTGTCTATTATTTAATTAATTATAACTAATAACTTCATAATGCAAAATTTTCAATGATTTTGAAAGATAAATTATGGATATGCAAACAATGCAAATAATTCACAATTAATTACTGAAAAATCAACCAATATTCATAAAATCAATTGATTTATTGGGATTTTTATAGGACGATACGGCGAGTAAAAATCACATGCTCACAATTACAAGATAGAAATTGAAGAACTATTGTAAGAACTAGGCTAAAATTACTCAAAATAGGCAAAAACTATTGTTCTCGTGTTCCTCCTAACAGCTGATGCCCTAAAATTGAGAAAAAGATGTATTTATACTAGGCTGAAAATACTGGACAAAATTGCCCCTACGGAGATTTCGCTCCCAGCGTATTTTTGAGTGCTGCTGGCGGATTGGCTTCCGTTGCAGCGGTCTTGAACCTCGATGACTCTCTGATTCTCCGTTCCGCGTCCAGCGGAATATTGAAGCGCCGCAGCGGTGGCCAAAACGCGGCAACGAAAAAGTGACGCTGACCGCGAAAGTCTGAAATCCCAATTTGGCTGACTCTCTGAAGTTTAACAAACGCTTCCAGAGTAGTATTGAACGCTGCAACAGTAAAGAAAATGCTGCAGCGGAAAAACAGCGCGGTCCGCGATGAACATTGCTTCAAAAGTCATCTCTCTAAAGTTTGGCAACGGGGCGGCGGTTGGAAATCCGCTGCAGTAAGAAAACGCTGCAGCGGAAAAACAGCGTGGTCAGCGATGAACATTGCCTCAAAAGTCATCTCTCTAAAGTTTGGTAACGGGGCGGCGGTTGGAAATCCGCTGCAGCGAAATGACAAACGCTGCAGCGAAATAGTGAACGCTGCAGCGGTTCTGCTGGGTACTGGGACAATGCAAGTTTTGCTCCTTTTTGAGTCCTTTTAGATCAATATTCACAATCCACTCATTTTCTGCAATTTAAACAACTTGCAGCAAAATGTGGGAGTATTTTAGTCAAATTTGCCTCAAAACCTAAGAAAACGGGAGTAAATAGTAAGCACAAATCACTAGTTATCATATACCCATCAAAAACCTCTTACTCTTCCAATATGGGACAATGTCCCTTTGTCAAGGAGAGAAACTCAAATATTACTCAAATATTTTATTTTTCCCTCCATTTCCCATTACCCTCTTTTAAGCATTAATATAGCTTAAAACCCCAACATTGGGCACATGCCCATGTTGTCCGGCCAAAGGCCTAATGGCCTAATCCTATTCTCTTTTGGTTTTCATTCCTATTCGGAATTGGATTTAGTGTTTATTCCTATTTAGAGTTGGTTTTGACTTTAAGAGAGGATCTATAAAATAGGACAACCTAGGAGAATTGTTAAATAGGACAACCTAGGAGAAGAGAGAAGAAAAATATTTGTTTTGCTGCAGATTTTTATTCCGACCAGTCAACTTCAAATCACGTTTTCCAATTTGTTAACCGTTGGATCGGGCTGATATTTTCACTGAGTGTTTGTAATGTATTGGTCCTTGATTTTATGGTGAAGATCGGATTTATAGGCCTGTAGTATCTGATTTCGAGTCTAGAACAATAACTCTAGTTTTGTGACTTTTTATCTTTTTCAATTGACTTGTCGTTGCTCTTGTTGCTACTATTGCTCCGTGTTTAGCACTTATTGTGTAGCCACTTTGGAGAACTTTTGTAACCCTCTTATTGTTATAGTGGAGCTTTTTGGATCTTTGTGATCCCGTGGTTTTTACATTCGATTTGAAGGGTTTTCCACGTTAAAATTTGGTGTTCTTTATCTTCTTTATTTTCTGGTTTGCCTCTTTCTCGACATAACAAGTGGTATCAGAGCGAGGTTAAAGACATGTTCATCTTGACAGGTTTAGTTCTAGCCGCAACCTATTTGACGATAATTATGATTTTTGTCTGAGAAATTTGGCCGGAGTGTTACTCAGGTGGAGACAAACTTTGCGGTGGAGATGCGACCTGTTGAGGCTATATGAAGAAAGTGGATCAGCTTTATTTTGTCGGAAAATTCAGGCCAAGAGGGAGAATTTTTAGGTGTTGTCCTGGTTTTCTTACCATATTTGATTTTCCTATTTCTTGAAGGAAAGGACAACGGATTTTTCTTTTTGTAGAAGAAAATTATAATTCTTCCATGTTTGGCTAGTCCTTTTTCTTGTAGGAAAATGTTTGGACTTCTATAAATTGAGGATCCTTCCTTCTCATTTAGTAGCATCCACAATGTAGCCGTATGGGTTGAGAGCCGTGTTTAGGGGGAGAACTTTACGGGACAAGTACCATATTTGATTTTCCTATTTCTTAAAGGAAAGGACAATAGGTTTTCTTTTTTGTAGAAGAAAATTATAATTTTTCCATGGTTGACTAGTCCTATTTCCTGTAGGAAAATATTTGGACTTCTATAACTTGAAGATCCTTCCTTCTCATTCAGTAACATCCACAATGTAGTCATATGGGTTTGAGAGTCGTGTTTAGGGGGAGAAATTTACGGGATAAGTGTTAGTATGTCACTTGTGTTTGCCTCTTCGTGAGATTGTTCTCTCGATATTTTGTACTCTCTTTTTATATAGTGGATTGCTTGTCGTGGACGCAGGTCAATTGACCGAACCACGTTAAATGTTTGTGTCTCTTTAAGGGGTAGATTTCACTTTTGTTGTTGGATTTATCGTCGTTCAAGGTTTGCTTTACGAACTCTCGCATGACACTTGATTTTTTTCGATTCTAACACGCAGCTATATTTAAATCTTATAGCAAATTCACTTGTATTTCTATATTCTAAGAGATGAATTTCCAGAAAAATCTAATATTTCTGTATTTCTCCTTGATTTGTACCATGTATGTATCATTTTTTATCAGGTATGAGATGCTTTTTTTGTACCATATATGTTTGACTATATTTTGTGGTTATGTACCCATGTATGCACCTTCTATATTTTTATTGTTTGTATTCTTGTATATATTCCTATATTTCTGTATTTTATTTTGATTATATTTGTTGCATAAACGAATACAATTGATAAACGTTATATTAGTTGGACAAACAAATATAGTTGATATAGTGTATTCGTTGCGTGAACCAGTGGAGTGAATACAAACGTCCGATAAAGAAAGATTTGCTACGAATGGTAAATATTGAAACAATAACTGTCAATTATAATTAGATATAAAACCGTAATACTTTCTGAAATTTCCTCTTCCATTAATAACAAATTGAGTTATTTTTATCTTGTTTTACAAGTAACAATTTATATTATAGTATTACGAATTTAAAATTCAACATACTAAACAAAACAAAAAAGGAAATAAAGAAAAAGTACTTGGAAAAAGTTAGTTCTATAAATTAAAAAAAAAATTTAAAAAATGAGAGAAGCAAGATAGTGCATAAATTCAACTGAACCGTTGGTGTGGCTTGGAGGAGAAACCCGGGGGCCCTCATTTACCAAAGTGGCTTTCGTCTATCAAAACACTGTTGTTCCAATCATCGAAGTCCAAATGAATAAATTCCCTTCACCACTGAAATTCTGAAACCCCATTTTTCTCCATTCCCAAATTACAAAAATGGAGGCTCTTTTTGCTCAATTCACCATTCTTTCAGATCAAGCTCTCTGTGACAAGAACTTCGACCCTTACACCATAGAGGACGATCTCATGAAACTCTTCGAAGTGGAAGCTTACAAGGCTTGGGCAGCAATGGAATTAGATCAAGAAAAGCAAGTTGAAGAAGCTGAGAATTACGTGAAAGAAGCAGAGGATCATCTCAACACTGCCATGGAAGACGCCATGGAAGAATTCCGCCGTTTCGAGGAGGAAATGAACCAAATGGCTAAAGCTGAGTATGAGAGCTTAGTGGGTGTTGCTGAAAGAGCCAGAAAAATGGGAAACGCTATGGAAAAAGTGGCTACAGTTGCTGCTAAAAAGTATATTGAAGGTGCTGTTAACTCTGCTGGTGCCTCTATGAAATCTGCTATTAAAGCCATTTCTTCTCACAGCTCTAACAAGGTTCATCCTTCTTGAGAGATTGGTAACTAATTATCTATTTCTTCATATTGGACTTTACTTGCTCAATTATTAATGTGTCAGTCCTTGTTCTACTTGTTTAACTCTTGAATTTTGGTGGATGAAAAATTGCATAAATAAGTATCTGATCCTTGGAAATTTTTCTTTAATTTGTTTTCTAATTAGTTGAAGCAATTTTTCGCTTGCTATAGCTGAAAAAGGAGAAGAAGAAAGAATTATCAAATAAAGGATCGATCAAGTTGTTCATGTATTGGCATAAATTATCAATCAGAAACAAAAAAAAAATGGAGAAATGAATAGACAGCATATAAAATCGTGTATGGTATATAAAAGCTACTTATTCTTCTGATGAAAGCCGTAACATATATGTACAAGAAAAAGAACCCAATCTTTGAGTTCAGTTTGCTGGTAAATAGTTACTATTACTCATGTGTGAAACAGAGAAAGTAGTCCTTCATTTACATATAATACCGCCAATATTTTCTTGAACTGACATTGTCATTCGAACAACTTCATAATGGAATTTAAGCAGCAACACAGCTTTTAGCAGAGTACCGTATCAGCCTTTTTTATTCGCATAATTCTGCTTTTTCAGAAAACATATTTCACTAATCCGGGAATATGAATTTCCTTGAATTATTTTTCCCACTGAATGGTTCTTGGATCAAAATTAAATGTATTATCTGCATTACTTTCTGTTGTTGCCATTCACAACATTTCAGCATTGGTATCATTGAAACTGGTAAATATAAGCAGTAATGGTATTAGAATAGCAATTCGGCACAGCTTTAAATTTGATTACTTAATAAATACTGAAACGAGCTGTGGTTGACTACTTGAATGTGTTAATATAACATAATACTAATGAACTCACATTCCTTTGCATAATGTATAGGGTTTGTAGAGTTCAGCTAGTCGAATGACGAGATTGATCCTTCTTTCTAAGTCTGTATGCAGCTCTTGCAAATGTTGGCAAAGTATCAAGTTTGCCCACTTTAATATCTGAAACATGTTAAAATATAAACTTAACCAGTGGTAACCTATCAATGCTCAAGTGCATGTCAGCATTCATAAACTCTTGTCTGTTTTTTTGATACATCTCTCTTGCATACCATGGTCTTTTCCTCTTTTAGCTGTATTTATCATGAGTTTTCTAGTTTATACCAACTGATTTTCAACGAAAGAGAGTTTTAGTCTAACTGATTACTGTTCTATGTTAGAAGTGTTGAAATTTATATGTGTCGTATCCCATATTTTTCCAATAAATGCATCTATAAGCACAAATAATCCCAGTTACTACTGTCTACTTCATAGTCAAGTGAAGCCAAAAAGGCTAAAATTTTACAGTTTATCTAAGAAGACATTACTATGAAAACAAACCTTTAATAATGGCATGTAGCGGATAGCTATGTATTTGTGAAGGCTAGCCATGCTATCCAGTAGATGAAATTTCTTGACTTTGACTGGCGTTCCTCTTTCGTTAATCCATGGATTCTTCTTGAAGTTTTCTGTGGAAAATTGCATAATATCAGTACTTTTTAGTGGATTCGTCCTAGAGGAGCTAATATGGTAAATAGCTGTATGGGAAGATCGATTTCTATGGGCTACCATAGCCGCGATGACTGAGTTCACAACCATATCTGCTGGAATCTTGGCAAAATTGCAAGATGGCATTAAGGAAGTGTGAATACTTAGGAACTCGAAGTGTAGATGAACAAATTAAGACCTGGTGATGCAAACAAGAGAAACTTGCGCATTCCATTATGAGATAAGGTGTACACATGGCTCACATACCACATCCAGTATTGATTCTCTATCACCCATCACGACATTCTGTTTCCCTTTGCCATAGCCAACAATAAAGGTGTACATGGTTCTGTGGAAGGAAGAATCAGATTGGTTGCACTATGACGTATTCTTCTTTCCCATGTGTGCATGCATGAATGTTATATAGTCATTACCTCATTCCTTCATTCCATCCTGGGAACGGCTCCTTGTATGTACTTGATATAATTGTTGGCCGAAGGATTATGAGTTGGAGATCCTCCTTCAGGTGTCCCAAAAGCATCTCTCCCATTGCTTTTGTTAACGAGTATGTGTTTGGCCATCCATGTATCTTTGCCCTGAAGAATCATAATTGCCGTGAAAGGTGGGAAGGAACCCTATAAATCTTCAAAAGAATAGGGTACAAATACCCATCTTATCAATGAGACTGATTTTATGAAACGTTTATCTCTCAATACCTAGAACTCTCAAAGCTAAAGTTACTTCTTTTTCCGTGGCATTCCTAGCTTTAAGGTCCGTTAGTGTCCTCCTCTACCAACTTTTGCTCCACTTCTATGTCTAAGTGGGAGCTTCCCATTAAGCGTCTCTTCAAAGTGCAATGGTTTCTCTAGTATCAATCCTTCCTTTTCTCCACAAACATAGGCTGAAAAGAATCAGTCTTCATGTCAAGTCAATATGCCCAAAGTCATGACTATGAAAGTTGGTTAAGCACTATGAATAATATGGAGCTGACCCGTGCTTACATGGAGAAGCATCTTTAGTTTTGAACACTGCTTGGAAAATTTGAGAATATTCAGGGTACCCAATGCATTGATCCTTATTGCAGTATCCTATCTGCAAAAGAATGGAATAAGTTTTGTTTTTATTTATTTTAGGACAAATTAAAGAATATTACTATTCTATGACTACCTTTCATCAAATCTAGTTGTTGCAGATGAGTTTACAATTATGTCTATTTCTCTGCGCATCTCATCTTTCAGCTCAGAATTTATCCCCAAACTATCACAAGCTATATCACCAGGAACTGGGAAAACCTTGTCTTCTATAAGGGAATGTAGGTCGGCACCCAACTTCTCCCTTAGAACTCTGAACAGATCCGTCTTTATGACTTGCCATTAAAACATAATCTTTACTTATCACGTCGAGCATTGAACTCTGATAATCTTGAATTCTCTTGTGACTACAGAATGGAGTTGTAGTCTAATGTGATGAGTGATGGCTATTATTTCTACCGGTACTATATACGACCATATATATACAGTAGTTGGTAGTACCTCGCTGGAGCTCTTATTAGCAAGTAGAGCTTCTTCACATTTGGCTGGACTCGGAGTATCTTCTCGATGAGAACTATAATATATAACATAGTAATATCATCTACGCAGTCATCTTCTCAACCTATATTATAAACGGGAAGAAGTACCTAAATGTGCAGTTACAACTGTAGTCTGTAGAGCTGTCCAACTATTCATAGTGAATTACCAAAGTCTATCTTGTCATAGGCTGCGGCCTGTACCATGCATGGGATGTTACCTTAGTTAGGTGCGGCTTTATAAAAGAAACTAAACTTATCTTTGCAAATATAAACTCGACCGCTTCCATCTATTTAAGCGGCCTCTTAAAGTTATTATCAACTAGTGAGTATGCCCGCTCTTTAAAAATTATATTTAGTATTATCAAATAATTTCACTGCTGTTATATTTTTATAATAATAAATTAATCTATCCTCCTAATCAATTTTATCTTCTCTATATTTTTCAATGATAATGTCACATCTTGTTCTTGATATAATTACATTCTCAAGGTTAATTGCTATACTCTTATATTTCATTTGGATATTTGAATTAAGGCTTGTTCGTATTGGGCAATTCAACGTCATTCAAGTTGTGCTATTGAACACTCGCCATCGGATATGAACTTAGCATAAAGATCATTTTCAAGTTAAAATTAATGTATTAATTCGACTCGGCAGTACGAGGACAATGAATGAAATCGGAGTAATTAGCACTTTTTGCTCAAAATCAACCACATACTGGTAGATACAATGTACTTCAATTAACGTGTAATAACATAGTCCAAGAACTGAATCACTATCACGTAAATCTTACCTACAACTGCTACCAGCAATCTCAACAACAATAATAACTTTTCGTGTGCTGGAGTTCCAACATAATATGCTGGAAGTTCATATACAGATGTACCAATCTCCAGTATATTATGCTGGAACTTTCCGTATTGCCCATGGACTTGCACCATATCACCTATATTAGGTAAAGTCGGTCAAATCAATGTGGCCCATGGACTTGCACCATATCACCTATATTTTCGGGTAAAATTTAATCTCTTTTCATTATTGTTCCTTGTAGAATATTATTCTCTCCTTTCCAATTTATGTGTAGGTGTTGGGATTTTGATAGTCAAACAAATTATTATGGAATTTTTTCATACTTATATATTATTTGAAACCTTATTACAAAAAATGTCTATGTTTTGGTATTTACCTAATCTAAACACATTTTAGTTACAAAATATATACAATCCACCTTAAAAGGCATCCAATCCATTATTTGTGCCTTCAATCAAGGGATTTAGTTACACCATTTTCCTTTTTTCTCTCCCCTCTCCTCTCTAGATTGAACTTATATTTAGGGATTTAGAGAATCTAATCCCTCAGATCTCAACTGATGTATATAGCTTGAGTTGAAAATTCGAATTCAATTGTGCCTAATCTGCAACTTCAACTATGAATTCGCCCTAGAGTTCTTGAACAACTAATTGTAAATGACTCAATTTATAATACGCATGGAGGACTTGCGTTGACCGATATGAAGGTGCACATACTTTTCAAACAGGCTTGATGTTTACAAATTGAATAAAAATGAGGAAAAAGTGTTACGCCAAGACAAGGAAGAGAACAATTATTTGTTCTTCTTTTTTCTCCCACGCCATTGAAATGCATTAGCTCAATACTCTTTTGGACCCAAGTTGACAACTTCAAGATGTATAGAAAATTGGTTGATGATTGATGGTCTTATGATTCATGACATAGTTGCTTTTAGAGCGTCTTTGATATATCGGTATTTGAATGGAAAACCCAACTCCTTGGCCATCGATGGAACCACCTTCTGCCCATCAAACACCTAAAATACACATTATTAGGCATTTGGACAATTTTTGGTTGAAGTTAATGTAAAAAATAAAAGTATAATATATACATAATAATTATATATTCTATTACTTATCTACAACTTATCTACATTTTTTGTACATTATTTCTACCAAGTTATATATAACTACAATATCATACCACTTAAATACAATTTATATACAAATTTTATGCAATATGTCTTTTGTATATTTCGTATATGATTTATATATAGTAAAAATATATTTCATACAACTAATTTTATACAACTTATCTACAACTTTCATACATTATTTCTACCCAGTTATATACAACTACAAATATCATACCAATTAGCTATAAGTTTTATACAAATTTTATACAATATGTCTTTTTTATATTTTGTATCTGATTTATACATAGTAAAAATAAATTTCATACAATTAATTATATATTATACAACTTATCTACAACTTGCATACATTATTTCTACCCAGTTATATACAACTACAATATCATACGATTTAAATACAATTTTTATAAAATATTGTTCAACTTTCATACAATATTTAAGTAAAAAATTTCTATATAAACAACATAATATAATTTTTTTCTACAATTTTACTACAATTTCGTAAGCATAATGTATGTCATGTATTCTTCATCTTCTTCTTCTTCTTCTTCTTCTTCTTCGAGTTTCAATCTGAAATTCAGCCAAAATCAAGTTTAATCTTCACCATGATATTCTCAAAATTGAGATATAAACTCCAAACAATGTTTGCAACAACACCCAATCCAAATAAATAATGGTTTTTGAAAATCCAAATTCGAATTAAAGCTTCAAAGCTTTTTAATGGCTGTCAATGGTGGAATTGCTGCTCTCTTTCCTTTGATATACACTACTGGAATTAAGGATTGAGAGATAGAGAAATACATAGAGAGAGATAGGGAGAGAGATAGATATATATAGAGAGAGACACGGAGAGGGAGTGTAAGCACGTAACTTTTTTACCCCGCGTGATTTTTTAAAGATTATATTTAGTATTCAGAGTATTTTTAATATTTAGTTGAGTTTATAGATATTTTTATCTTCAATTTTAATTTTAAAATAAAAATTGAAAACACACACACACACACACACACACACACATATATATATATATTTTTTTTTTCTATTTAATTTAGCCAAATTGCCAAACTTGTAGAATTAAGGCCCAAATTCGGAGGCACAACCTTCTTAGCTTATAACCTCCACTAACCTAGCAGCACTCCCATTCCTCTTAAAAAGAAAATCAGCCACAAACTTAACGAGAAAGCTAACCTAATTCACTAGAAAAAAAACGGCAGCTCTTTTCTGCTTGAAAAAAAAAGCCGCGTTCATTCACATTTTGGGGGGATTCATCTTCACCACCTAATTCCTCCAAGAAACAGCCACACCTTAAGATAAAGAAGAGAAGCTTCAGCTCCTCACCCTTACCTCCATCGAAAAGAATCATCCAAAAACTTGAAAGGTTTGGTAAAAATATCAGCAACTTGATCATGAGACTTCACATAATTGAGTTTGACTTCCTTCTTAGCAATGCATTCTCTGATGAAGTGATACTTGTATCAATATGCTTGCTTTTATCGTGATACACTGGATTCTTCACGAGTGCCTGTGCGGATGTTGTCAATACAAATGTCTGTAGCTTCAATTTGTTGTAAATTGAGATCCTTCAATAGTCTTTTCAGCCAAATAGCATGACAGGTACAGGATGTTGCTGCTATATATTCAGCTTCGACTAAGTCGAGAGAGTAACAATTGATTGTTTCTTTGAACTCCAAGAAATAACAGAATCACCCAAGAAAAATACAAAACCAGTTGTACTTTTTCTATCATTAATATCTCCCGCATAATCACTATCACAAAATCCCATAAGGTTGAAGTCATTATAAGAAGAATAAAATAATCCAAAGTCAATCGTACCTTTTAGGTAACGAAGAATTCTTCTAGCGACCTTCAAGCGAGTGGAACTAGGAGTTTCCATGAAGCGACTTACTACTCCAACTGCAAAGAGTATATCTGTCCTGGTACAAATCAAGTACCTAAAACTTCCCACAAGACTTTTGAAAAATGTAGGATCCACTTTTTCTCCTTCATCAAACTTGGACAATTTTGTCCGACTCTCCATCGGTGTGTTCACGGGGTTACAATCGAGCATGTTGAACTTCTTCAATATCTCTTTTGTATAGCTTTCTTGAGAGATAAAAATTCCGTCCTCCATCTGCTTCACTTCTAGGCCCAGGTAGTATGACATGAGACCTACATCCGTCATCTTGAACTCACAGGACATATCTTTCTTAAAAGCTTCAAACAAACTTGGGTTATTACCCGTGAAAATAAGATCATCAATATAAAGACAAACAAGAAATATATCTCCATTAGTATGAACTTTAAGATAAAGATCATATTCATGGAAACAACGAGTAAACCCATTTTCTTGAAAATACTTGTCGATGCAACTATTCCATGCTTGTGGGGCTTGCTTCAACCCATATAAAGCTTTGTTCAGCTTCAACACTTTATCTTCATGATTTTTGACCACGAAGCCCAATGGTTATTCAACATAGACTTCTTCTTCAAGATAGCCATTCAAGAAAGCTGATTTGACATCTAGTTGATGGATCTTCTACTTCATTTGCGCCGCCAAAGAGATCAACAAACGAATTGTCTCCATGCGGGAAACAGGTGCATAAACTTCTTCATAGTCAATGCCTTTCCTTTGCTTGTATCTTTTAGCCACAAGTCGTGCCTTGTGTTTCTCCACATCTCCATCAGAATTCTTCTTTATTTTCTATACCCATTTCACTCCAATTGCTCGATGACCTTTGGGAAGAGTTGTTAACTCCCAAGTGTTATTTTTCTCTATTGGATCGATCTCCTCCTTCATGGCTTGTCTCCACCTTTTGTCTATAACAACTTCATCAAATTTCATTGGTTCACTAACAACAAAGAGACAATATAAAAATTCAAAATTAGTAACTTCTTCTGTATCCTCATAGAGTTCTTGAATATTCCTTATCCTTTGCGCTTGTTCATTTGAACTTTATTGAGAAGAGGGAGATGCAACATTTGTTGGAGAAGGATGTGGAGTTGTGTCCTGCATAGGTTCCATGGTCTGTGGTTTTTCTTCATCACCAAAGTATGGAAGAAAATCATATGAAGTTTCTTCCCGAGCTTCCCAGTTCCATGTTAATTCTTCATCAAATTCAATATCGCGACTTACCATCACCTTGCCACTGCTTGGGTTGTATAACTTGTATCCTTTTGAACTCATATCATAGCCAACAAACACATGCTTGACACTTTGATCGTCAAGCTTTTCTCTCCCTTGATGTGGAACATGAGTATAGGCTATGCTCCCAAAGATTCTCAAATGCTTGACACTTGGATTTCTTCTACTCCATGCTTCTTGAGGGGTTTGATCTCTAACATTTCTTGTTGGAGATCTGTTGTTCAAATAAACTGCACAAGAAACAGCTTCGGCCCAAAATTTCTTGGGTATACTTTTATCTTTCAACATACATCTAGCCATATTAAGAATCGTTCGATTCTTTCTCTCTACAACTCCATTTTGTTGGGGTGAATAAGGTACCGTTAGAGGGAGACGAATTCCATGAGATTGACAAAATTCATTAAATTCTTTTGAAGTGAATTCGCCTCCTCTATCGGACCTTAAAGCTTTTATTTCATAGCTACATTCTTTTTCTACAAGTACTTTAAAATTTTTTAATGCAGTAAAAGCTTCAGATTTTTGGTTCAAAAAATAGACTCAAGTCTTTCTACTAAAGTCATCAATGAAGAGTAAAAAGTATTTACTTTTAGCAAAGGAAGGTGGATTGATTGGCCCACACACATCAGTGTGAACAAGCTGGAGCGGTTTGGTTGATCTTGACATGGCCTTCTTTGGAAAACTCTTCCTTGCATGTTTTCCAAGAAGACAAGCTTCACACAATTGATTTGGATGGTTGATTGATGGTATTCCATGTACCATGTTCTCTTACCCCATTGATTTGAGTGTTTCAAAATTTAAGTGCCCAAATTGCATGTGCCAACACCATAATTCATCTTGCACATCAGCCTTCAAATACTTTGCATCAATTGTTTTAAGATTCAGAGGAAATAATCTATTCTTTGCCATATGCACTTTAGCAATTATAATTCCACTTGAATCTCTAGACCAAAGATGCATATTTTTCATGTGGATGTCATATTCCTTTTCAAGAAGTTGGCCCAAACTCAAAATATTACTTTTTAATTTTAGCACATAATAAAAATCTTGAATTAGCTTGTGACTACCATCTTTACAGGAGATCAGAATCGTACCTATCCCTTCGATTTGAATCTTTGAGGTTTCTCCAAAACAAACATTACCTCTCACCGTTTTATTGATCTCCACAAACTTCTCTTTGCATCCACACATATGATTGCTTGCTCCATTGTCCAAATACCACGAGCTACAATCATCTCTGTCTTCTTCCTTGAGTGCCAACAACAACGTTGACTCATCCTCTTCTTTCTTGTTGTCAACAAGGTTAACTTTTTCTTCAACATTGCTACGACATTCCCAAGAGTAATGGCCAAATTTATGATAATTATAACACTCAATTTTGGATTTTTCATACCTTTGTCCATTATTTTCTTGGTAGTAGCCACGTCCTCTTCCTCCTCTGTGTCCACGACCACGACCTCTGAATGTCTGGTGAATTTTAACTTCATTGTTGAAGTTGTTACCGTTACTTCTTTCTCTTCCATGACCAACACGGCCTCATCCTCGTCCATTCCCTCGATAGCTCTTTTTACCTCCATAATCCTTAAAGGATGTGTGAGTTTTAAGAAGTTGCTCCAGTGGAACTTCTTGTCTCCTCCTCTTGATCTTTTGTTCATGGGTCTGTAAAGAACCTTCCAATAGCTCCACCGTCATAGAGTCTAAATCTTTAGACTCCTCAATAGTACACACCACAAAATCAAATTTAGGTGTTAAAGTGTGAAGGATTTCTACCACACAAACATCTTCTATGCCCTCCCCGTATCTTCTTAATTGATTCACAACAACCTTCACTTTTGAACAATAATCCAAAATTCATTCGGATTCTTTCTTTTTTAAAACTTCAAAATCAGCCCTTAGAGTTTGAGGTTTTACCTTCATCATCTTGTCAACTCCTTGGAGAGAATTTTGTAAAATCTCCCAAGCTTCCTTTGAGGTGGTAGCATTTTCCACCTTCTCAAACATGGCATCATCCAGACATTGGTGGATGAGTGTGAGGGCTTGTTGATCCTTCTTCGTTGTCTTTGCCAAGACATCTTTTTCATTTTGAGGCAGAGCTTCCTCATTATCGAATTTTGCATACCCTCTGTCTATGATTTCCCACACATCCTGGGAGCCAAGAATGGCTTCATACGTAGACACCATTTTTTATAAAATCTTTTGTGAGACGGGGGTACTGAAAAGACAGTGGACAATTATTTTCCATGGCTATGATACCACGTTGTTGGAAAAAATAATATTCCCGCCCAGGAATAATATCCACAATAAATAACAATAACACAAGAGAGTAACAAAGACACCAAATCTTTTAACGAGGTAAAATACAATACCCGAGCGGAGCAATATTATCACTATAATATTACAACTTAGTAGTGCCAAGAGATTACTACAACTTCGAAATAAATACTCTTTATTTTAAACACCTTACTATAATATTACTCACACTCACTATTTATCTTACAAACTACAATATGTGGATTACTCTCTCTAACTTCAGTTGTTTCTTTCTCGTTTTGGTGTACCTAAAGTGAAGAAACAAGGTTGCTATTTATAGAGTGACTGCTGTCCAAACAAACCAATCAAATCGATTGGTTTCAAGTTGCATCGATTTGGTTTTGGCAAAATCAGATTTGCCTCTTCGCAATTTGCATTTGCAAAACAGCTTGTCAAGCCTACTATAGCCTTTTTCTTATCCAATCACATTTTTTCTCTTTTTCATTTTCTTTTTGTTTATTTTATTTAGGGACCCCGCATATTCTTAATCCTTCCCCTATTATTTTTGCCCCTTTTAATTCATATGAAGTTGAGATTTGGATGAATGATGATAATATTTGGTTTCTTTATATATATATATATATATATATAAGTTTCATTCCTGACTTTTCATTATAGTATTTACTTTGTTTTAATCTACTAGTAATTTGTCATAAGGGTAATTTGATAAGTGTGCTATTTTAATTATTCATTTGGAATGCGTAATGATCTTATGGTTTCATTTCATTATTTTACATCATTATCTTTCAGATGATTACTAATTTATAGATTATGGTCTAACTTGTTTAATATTTAATACTTCATGATTTTCAAATACTTCCAACAACTTAGATATATCATTGATCATGCTAATTCTCTTAAATTAAATCTTACACTTCATGCACAATTGACTTCCATAACTCATGGCCTCACAACAATCTCAAAGATTAGGAAAATAATTCAAATGTGCTAGTTGCTTTAGGCGCGATTAATAAATAAATCATCGTGATTAAGGGGACGGTTCCCTTGGCATAGTCATGATACATAACCCAATTCGAGTGTGCATTTCGCGTGACTCGACCATAACTTCAAACAATAATAAATAGAAAAATAAAATAAAATAAACATGTTGTAAGTCGCGGGTGCGTTTCACGTGGCGCGATTCATAATGTGTACAAAAATAAACGAGTGCGCGACATCACGACTTGTTCAATAAATTCCATATATTAAAAGCGATTAAAAAGTTAAAAATGCACAATAGGTTTCAAATATGTATTAAATCAGATAATTAGGTCAATTATTAATAGTTGAGAGACCGTGCTAAAACCACGGAACTCGGGAGTGCCTCACATCTTTTTTCGGGTTAACATAATTCCTTACCCGGGCTTCTGATTTTCGCAGACTTTAAACGGAGTCAAATTTCCTCGATTTGTGATTTAAAATAAATCGGTGACTTGGAACACCATAATTATCCCAAGTGGCGACTCTGAATAAATAAATAATCTATTTTAGATTAATGCCACTTAAATAGGAAAAACTCCCTATCCCCATTGGCGGGAAAAAGGAGGTGTGACAGAGAGAGCGCATGAGGGAGAGAGAATAAGAATGGGAAATAATTGATTCCTATTATAAAGAGATACTCATTTAATTCCTAAAGTGTATATAATTGGTAAATTTGTATATAAGATGTAATTAAATTGAAACTTGAGTAGGAAGTGTTATAAAGTTTCAAATAGTATATATGAATGTAAAAATCTCAATTATTATTTGACCTTAATTTTTTCTTATTCCTTTTAAGAATTTTGAATTATAGTATTTTTTTACGTAGTTTTCAAATATGTAATTTCTTAAAAGAAAACTAAAAAATTTTGTATCCAAATGTATGGTCAAATTAAAATGTTTGAATTTCGAAAAACAAAAGTATTACATAAATTGGGATAGAGGAAATAACTGTTAAACTCTAGGACATTATTTTGAAACTTCATGGCAGTGCCTACTTTTAATAACGCCAGTATTTTCTTGAACTGACGTAAGTCACATACAAAAATATAATGGAATTTAAGCAACAATGAGTGTGATGACCCAAGGGGTCATTTTATAAATTAAGACTCCATTCTAGGCTTATTAGATATAAAAAGACTAAATTTAGTTATCTCGATTTACGTGTGTAATCTGGACGTGAAACCAGAAAGCTTTTATGTGAAAATATGAGAAATAGTAATTTTTAAAATTTAGAGTTTGATTTTAGTTGACTTGAGTCAACATTTAGAGTAAACGGACCCGGATCTGTGTTTCGACGATCCCGGGAGGTCCGCAATAAAATATGGGACCTGGGTGTATGCCCGGAACTGAATTCCGAGATCCCTCGCCTTAAAATCAATTTTTGAAAGAAACCGTTTTGCTGGATTTTTAATGAAATAAAGAAATAAATTAATGTTTGAAACTGTTAGTATCAGGTCCGTATTTTAGTTCCGGAGCTCGATACAGGTTTGTTATGATGTTTACATCATGTCTGTGAAATTTGGTAAGAAACAAAGTTTATTTAACGTGATTCGGACGTCCGGTTGGGAAATAGTGGAAGTTAAGTGTTCTTGAGAAAAATGATGAGTTTTGAGATTATATTCATATTTTTAAATGTTATTTTCAAGATTTGATCGCACGAGCAAGTCCGTATTATTTTTTTAGACTTGCGTGCATGTTTGGTTTAGAGCCTCGAGGGCTCGGGTGAGTTTCGGATAGGCTACGGAGGGTTTGGACTTAGGAAAACTCAGCTGGTGCACCAGTTCTGGTGTGCCCGCACCTGCGACCGCAGGTGCGAGCTCGCAGATGCGACCCAAGCCCAGGTCCCCTTCTTCCGTAGATGCGGAATTTCCTCCGCAGAAGCGGGACCGCAGAAACGGAGAACCTTCCGCAGGTGCAGCCCCCCAAGGCCCAGCCCATTTCCGCCGAAGCGGAAGCCTTCCGCACGTGCGATTATCGCAGGTGCGACCCAAGCACCGCTGGTGCGAGGGTCGGGCAGTGGATTCACTTAATTAGAACCCCAAACCTATTTCCTCCATATGTTCGAACTAAGAAGACCTAAAGACGATTTTTCTTCATCAAAGTTCATCCCCAAAGTGTTGGTAATCAATTCTAAACTTATCTCTTTCAATTACCCAATGATTTTCATTACTTTTCAATCCAAAATCAAGAATTTTCATGGTAAAAAAGTTGAGGGTTTGGATAGAATTAGGGAATTAAAATTAAATTTTGACCATGAATTGGGGTCGGATTTTGAAACTAATTGCATATTCGGGCTCGGGGGTGAATGGGTAAACGAAATTTGGTCCGAACCCCGAATTTTGACCAAGCGGGCCCGGGGTCAGGTTTTAACTTTTTTTGAGAAAACTTAGGAAAATCATAAATTTTCAGTAAAGTTGGTTCCTTTAGCATTAATTAATGATATTAAACTAATTATGATTAGATTCAAGTGTGTTAGAGGTGAATTCGAAAGGAAAAGCGGTAATTGAGCAGTGAGCGACCGGCAGAATTGAGGTAAGTGTTGTGTCTAACCTTAGATTGAGGGAATAGGTATTGTATGAATACTTGTTACATGTTTGTTTGTTAAATCCAATGTATAGTTGAGGTGACGAGTACCTATACGTTGTGGTCAGGTCATACCATGTGAGTAAATGCTATTTCTTGTTATTCTGGTTGTCTTAAAGCATACCATCTGTGATTATTGTTGTCAGTGAAATGTTGAGAACATTGAGTTGAGATTGAAATGATAAATGATGATAGTAACCATGATGAAATATTGATTTCTTGTGAAATTCCTTTGAGAGTTGAGTTGAGATTGAAATATTAAATGGTGATAGAAATTATGATGAAATACCGTTTCTCGTGAAATCCCCTTTTATGTTGTTGATGATTTGATGAGATTGTGAGGAAGAGTGTAAAGCACGAAGGGCGATGCCGTACATGACTTAATTATATTGTGAGGAAGAGTGAAAATCACGAAGGGTGATGCCGTGCATGATTTATTTATAAGGTGAGGAAGAGAGTAAAGCACGCAGGGTGATGCCGTAAAATTCTTAATTATAATCTGGTGAGGATGAGAGTAAAAGCACGAAGGGTGATGCCGTGTATTCTATTTATTATTTGGTGAGGCTGAGAGCAAAATCACGAAGGGTGATGCCGTGCAAGTTTACTTTCTATCTTTAATTGCTAAAATTATTGTTGATCACTATCTGTGTTTGCCTTATTGCCTCCTCATTCCTTATGTTGAAAATTTCCTATCACATGCTCCCTTCCCATTAATTTCTGTTTACATTCTTTAACTGCTATTATTTCCAGTTAGCATGATTTCGATGTCCAGGTTTTATGTGGTGTCTTGTCCTAGCTTCGTCACTACTTCGCCGAGGTTATGCTCGACACTTACTTAGTACATGGGGTCGGTTGTACTGATACTATACTTTGCACTCTTTTGTGCAGATCCAGGTACTGACCAGAGTTAGGAGATATCAGTTGTTGCACATTTTTGTTCGAAGACACGAGATAGATCTGCTGGCGTATGCAGACTCCTGGAGTCTTCTCCTATTAACTTAGATACTATTTTATTTCATTCGAAACAGATACATTATTTCTTTCAGCCTATTTATTTTTAGAATTCGTTAGTAGTTCGTGAATTGCGACACCATACCCTGGGGTAGTTTCATAGTTATATATTTAGTTCGTGGTTCGGTTTAAATATGACCTTTATTAGTATCGTATCTAGTCTGAATCGTTCTATTATGGTGAAGTATATTTAAAAGGAAATGCTTAGTAAATTTCTAACATCGTCTTGCCTAGCAAGTATTATGTTAGGTGTCATCATGATCCCGTGGTTTGGGAATTTGGGTCGTGACAAGTTGGTATCAGAGAACTAGGTTGCATAGGCCTCACAATTAACGAACAAGCTTGATAGAGTGTGAGGGGTCAGTACAGAAACGTCTGTACTTATCTCTCAGAGGCTATGAAGTTAGGAACAAACTCATTTTTATTTCTACTCTATCGATCTTGGTATCTCAAATACTGATTAAACTCTTCTACTCTCTCGCAGGTGACGATAACACGTGCTTCTTCTTCTTCTGCTAACCAACACTCCGGTCCTTCAGCAGCATCAGCTCCTACTAGGGGCAGAGGTCGAGGCCGCGCCAGGGGCCGAGGCAGGGGAAAGACACAACCCATTGCTCAGGCAGCAGCCCCAGCTGTGGAACCCCAGATCAAGATTAATGAGGGGGTTTCAGCTCAGACCGTTCCAACGGGACCAGCTCAGGTCCCAGAGGGGTTTATTGGCACCCCGGTACTTCAGGACACTCTGGTCTGTTTAGTGGGCATTATGGAGAGTGTAGCCCCAGACTGGGACATTGCCTGTTGCAACAGTCGCATCTCAGGCTGGAGGAGGGGTCCACTCTCCTGTTCATACTAGTCCTCAGATTCAGACCCCAGCAACCAATCCAGTTGGGGTAATTCAGCCAGTTTCTCCAGCTCCGCTCGTTGACGGGACATCTATGTCCACCGATGCTTTGTGGAGATTGGACATGTTCATCAAGATTTTCCCTGTTCACTTCAGTGGTGCTACTTTAGAGGATCCTCAGGAATATCCGGACAGCTATCATGAGGTTCTTCGTAATATGGGTATTTTGGAGACCAATGGGGTCGACTTCGCTGCATTTCAGATGACTGGTTCCGCCAAAAACTGGTGGAGGGATTATCTGTTGACTAGACCAGTTGGGTCGCCTTCCTTGACTTGGGATCAGTTTTCTCATCTGTTTATGGAGAAGTTTTTGCCTGCTACTACTCGAGAGGAGAAACGTCGTTAGTTTGAGCGACTTCAGCAGGGCAGCATGACTGTGACCCAGTATGAGAATCGTTTTGTGGATTTGGCTAGACATTCTATTCTTTTGTTGCCTACATAGAGAGAGAGGGTTAGATGATTTATTGAGGGCCTTGCTCAGCCCATTAGGTTGCAAATGGCCAAAGAGATAAGGACTAATATTTCTTTTCAGGATGCGGCTAATGTGGCCAGGAGGGTTGAGTCGGTTCTTGGGATGGGAGTTCAGGGGTCAGACAAGAGGCCTCTCCATTCCGGTGGTTTCAGTGGTGCCTCATCTGGATGCGGGGTTAGTTTCAGCAGAGGCCATTCTTCCTGTCCATTCCATTCAGCACTTCAGGCTTCGCATGGTAGCTCAGGTGGTCACAGTTCTTATATGCCTCCTTCTACTCAGCCAGTCTACAGTGCACCATCAGCTTCCATCAGTGCACCTCCTCTCCAGAGTGTTCAGGGTGGTCATACTGGTCGACATGGTCAGTTTGCCGGCCAGCAGTCAGGGTCTTGTTACACTTGTGGTGACCCGAGGCACATTTCCAGATATTGTCCTCGCACACCGGTGCTATAGTTCCAGCATCACCTGCCCAACCAGCCAGGGGTAGGGGTCAGGTAGCTAGAGGTAGAGGACATATTGTTAGAGGTGGAGGTCAGGTTGCTAGGGGTGGAGGCCAGCCCGCTAGAGGTGGAGGTCCGCTCATCAGAGGTCCTCCCATAGACATGGTTCAGGGTGGGGGAGCCCAGCCCCGATTGTATGCATTTCCAGCTAGACCCGAGGCGGAGTCCTCCGATGCTGTCATTACAAGTATCATTTCAGTTTGCAATAGAAATGCCTCAGTTCTGTTTGATCCGTGGTCTACTTATTCTAATGTTTCATCCTATTTTTCCTCGTATTTGGTTGTGCCCTGCAATTCTTTGAGTGTTACTGTTTATGTGTCTACGCCGGTGGGGGAGGCCATCGTTGTAGATCATGTATATCGTTTGTGCATAGTCATTATTAAGGGTCTTGAAACTAGTGTAGATATCTTGCTTCTTGATATGGTCGATTTTGATGTTATATTGGGCATGGATTGGTTGTCACCTTATTATGCCATCTTGGACTGTCACGCCAAGATAGTTACTTTAGCTTTGCCGGGATTGCCTCGGTTAGAGTGGAAAGGGACTCCTAGTCATTCTCCCAGCAGAGTGATTTCTTATGCCAAGGCTCATTGCATGGTTGAAAAGGGGTGTTTGACTTATTTAGCTCATATTCGTGACTTTGAGGCCGAGGTTCCTTCTATAGATTCAGTTCCTATTGTTCGTGAGTTTCCCGAGGTATTTCCTTCAGACCTGCCGGGAATGCCACCCGACAGGGACATTGATTTTTGTATTGATGTCGCTACGGGCACTCAGCCCATTTATATTCCTCCATAACGGATGGCCCCACCAGAATTGAAAGAATAGTTGCAAGACTTGCTTGATAAGGGTTTCGTCAGGCCTAGTGTCTCGCCCTGAGGTGCACCGGTCTTGTTCGTAAAGAAGAAGGATGGATCGATGAGAATGTTTATAGATTATCGGCAGTTGAATAAATTTACTATCAAGAATAAGTATCCATTGCTGAGGATTGATGATTTATTTGATCAGCTTCAGGGCGCCAGGGTGTTTTTGAAAATTGATTTGAGATCGGGCTACCATCAATTGAAGATTAGGGCGTCAGATGTTCCTAAGACAGCCTTTCGGACAAGGTATGGGCACTATGAATTTTTGGTGATGTCTTTTGGCTTGACTAATGCCCCAACAACCTTTATGGATCTGATGAATCGAGTTTTCAAGCCTTTTCTAGATTCCTTCGTAATCGTTTTCATTGATGATATTCTTATATACTCCTGAAGTCGGGAGGATCATGAACAAAACCTCCGTATAGAACTCCAGACTTTGAGGGATAATCAGTTGTATGCAAAATTTTCAAAGTGTGAGTTCTGGTTAGACTCAGTAGTTTTCTTGGGTCATGTCGTATCAGTAGAGGGTATCCAGGTAGATTCTAAGAAAACATAGGCAGTCAAGAACTGGCCTAGACCCACTTCAGCCACAGAAATCAGGAGCTTCTTGGGTTTGGCGGGATACTACCGTCGTTTTGTAGAGAGGTTCTCATCTATAGAAGCCCCGATAACGAGATTAACTCAGAAAGGTGCCCAATTTAAATGGTCGGATGAGTGTGAGGCGAGCTTCCAGAAGCTCAAGACAACCTTGACTTCAGCACTGGTATTAGTATTACCATTAGGTTTAGGATCTTTCACGGTATATTGTGATGCTTCCCGTGTTGGGTTGGGAGCGGTATTGATGCAAGAGGACAGGGTGATAGCATATGCGTCTCGGCAGTTAAAGATTCATGAGATGAATGATCCTGTCCATGACTTAGAGTTGGCAGCTATTGTTCATGCATTGAAAATATGGAGGCATTATCTTTATGGCGTGCCATGTGAGGTTTACATGAATCATCGTAGCCTCCAGTACTTGTTCAAGCAAAAGGATCTTAATTTGAGACAGAGGAGATGGCTAGAGTTATTGAAAGACTATGACGTCACTATTTTGTATCATCCAGGAAAGGCCAATGTGGTGACCGATGCATTGAGTAGGAAAGCAGTAAGTATGGACAGGCTTTCATGTATTCCAGTTGGTGAGAGACCGTTAGCTTCAGATATTTCAGACGTTGTCTAATCAGTTCGTGAGGTTGGATATTTCGCCCAGCCATGTTCTAGCTTGTACAGTTGCTCGTTCTTCCTTATTAGAGCATATCAGAGATCGGCAGGATGATGACCCGCATTTGATGGTCCTTAGGGACATAGTCCGGCACGGTGGTTCCAAGAAAGTTACAGTTGGAGATGACGGTGTTTTGAGGATGCAAGGTAGTATATGTGTGCCTAACGTTAACGACCTTCGTGAGTTGATCGTTGAGGAGGCTCACAGTTCTAAGTATTCTATTCACCCAGGTGGATCCAAGATGTACCAGGACTTGCGCCAGAACTATTGGTGGAGAAGGATGAAAAAGTATAATGTTGCTTATGTGGATCGTTGTTTGAATTGCCAACAGGTGAAATATGAGTATCAGAGACCCGGTGGTTTACTTTAGCAGATAGAGATTCCTGAGCGGAAGTGGGAGCGATCACTATCGACTTCGTTGTTGGACTCCCACGGACTCAGAGGAAGTTCGATGCCATTTGGGTTATTGTGGATAGGCTGACTAAATCAACACATTTCATTCCAGTGGAAAGTACTTACACTTCGGAGAGGTTGGCAGAGATTTACATTTGAGAGATTGTTCGCCTTCACGGTGTGCTTGAATCTATCATTTCTGATCGAGGTACCAGTTTACATCGCACTTTTGGAAGGTAGTTCAGCGTGAGTTAGGTACCCGAGTTGAGCTCAGCACCGCATTTTATCCTCAGATGGACGGGCAGTCCGAGCGTACTATTCAGATTCTACAGGACATGCTCCGCGCTTGTGTTATTGACTTTGGAGGTTCTTGGGAACAATTCTTATCGTTAGCGGAGTTTTCCTACAATAATAGTTATCAGTCGAGCATTCAGATGGCTCCCTATGAGGCATTATATGGTAGGCGGTGTAGATCGCCAGTTGGATCGTTTGAGCCGGGAGAGGCTCAGTTATTGGGTACGGACTTAGTTCAAGAGGCCTTAGATAAGGTCAAGATTATACAGGATCGGCTTCATGCAGCTCAGTCCAGGCAAAAGAGTTATACCGGCCGTAAGGTTCGTGATGTGATATTCATGGTTGGAGAGAGAGTACTGCTTTGTGTATCACTCATGAAGGGTTTCATGAGATTTGGGAAGAAGGGCAAGTTGAGCCCTAGGTATATCAGGCCATTTGAGATTCTTGATATAGTGGGGAAGGTAGCTTATAGGCTTGCGTTGACTCCAGGGTTATCCTCAGTTCATCCGGTATTTCATGTATCTATGCTTTGGAAATCTCATGGTGACCCGTCCCACGTGTTAGATTTTAGCTCTGTCTAATTGGACAAAGACTTGACTTATGAGGAGGAGTCGGTAACCATTTTAGACCGGCAGGTTCGTCAGTTGAGGTCTAAGAGCTATCCTTCAGTTCGAGTGTAGTGGAAAGGTCAGCCCGTTGAGGCAGCTACTTGGGAGTCCAAATCAGACGCAGGGTAAATATCCACACTTGTTTGCCAATTCAGGTAATCTTCTATGTCCGTTCGAGGATGAACGTTTGTTTTAGACGTAGAGATTATTGTAATGACCCGACCGGTCTTTTTGAGCTCTAGTGCGTCGTTCCGCGATTTAAGGCCGTGAGCAGCTTGGTATTATGGCCCGTGGGCGTGGTCGGAATTGAATTTCAGGAAGTTTAGAGTTGATTTGGAAAGAAAATTCTCATTTCAGAAGCCTTAAGTTGAAAGAATCAACTAAGATTGGAATTTTGAGTAAACGACCTCTGAATCAGGATTTGAAGGTTCCAGCAGGTTTGTATGATGATTTCGGACTTGGGCGTATGTCCGGATCGGGTTTTGGATAAACCGGGATCGTTTCGGCGTATATTATGGAAGTTAGCATTTTAGAAGAATTTCATATATTTGGGCATGAAGTGCATTTCTGTGTTGTTGATGTCCGTTTGGGATTCCGAGTCCGGGAATAGCTTTGTATGGTGATTCTGGAGTTGGGAGCGTGATCAGAAGTGAATTCAGATGTCCGGAGGTCATTTTGAAGTCATTTGGCTAAAGATAGAAATTTGAAGGTTTTTGAGAAATCCGACCGGAAGTGGAAATTTTGATATCGGGGTCAGAATGCGATTCCGAAAGTTGGAACAGGTCCGTAATGTCGAATATGACTTGTGTGCAAAATTTGGGGTGAATCGGACGTGATTTGATAGGTTTCGACATCTGATGTAGAAGTTGGACATTTCTAAGTTCATAAAGTTGGAATTTGGGAGCGATTCATGGTTTCGATGTTGTTTGATGTGATCTGAGGCCTCTAGTAAGTCCGCATTATGTTTTGGAACAGGTTGTTATACATGGCGGGGTCCCGGGGGCTTCGGGTGGATTACGGGTGGTCAACGGATCAATATTTGAAGTATAGAAAAAAGCTGAAGTTGCTGGTGTCTGGTGCGACCGCACCTGCGAGGTTTTAGCCGCAGGTGCGGACAATGGGGCGCAGGTGCAATTTTGGGCTGGAGCTGAGGAAGCTGCAGGTGCGGGAGATTGGGCGGAGGAAGGATCGCAGGTGCGGAATCGAGGATGGGCAGAATGTTTTAAAACCGGGGTTTTTGGCCATTTCTTCATTTCTTCTTTGGTTTGGTCGATCTTGGGAGGCTTCAAGGAGAGGATTTCTTCATGTAATGTCAAGGTAAGTAATCCTTCATGTTTTTAAAGTTAAATACAAGTTATATGCATGGAATTAGACATGGAAATTGGTAGGAAATTGGGGAATCTTAAAGAAACCTAGGAAATGGAAATTTGGATTTTTACCCACGAATTTGAGCATGGAATGTAGAGTAAATTGTATATTTGAACTAGTGGAGCTATGGGTAGATTATATCTTCGAGAAATTTAGGATTCTGGGCACGTGGGCCCGAGGGTATTTTGGTCATTTCACCGAGCGGAGTTGGGAAAGTATATAATTTGAATTTGTTGAAAGTATTAGGATGAATTTTTATTGTTTTGACTGTTATTTGGTAGTTTTGGGGCATTGTGCATCCATGGGAGTCGTCGGAAGGGCTTGGAAGCCGGTTATGGGACTTCAGAGCGAGGTAAGTCTCCTTTCTAACTTTGTGAGGAGGAATTATCCCCCTAGGTGAACTAATTGAGTATGTGTTACTATCTGCAGGGGCTACGCACGCACGAGGTTATGGGAGTCCGTGCATAGCTACTATTATGCCATGACCGGGTAGCCTAGGACCTACTAGCATGCCTTATATGTTGTACCTGTGATCCTGCCTATAATACTTGACTGCTAATATAATCGAAATCGTAATTTCATACCTAAAGAAGACTAGAGTTAATTTTCTTAATCAGTTGGAAAGAGAATTGTTTTCCTCTGTGGTTAATCGTATACTTGATAAAGTGACATTATTGAACATTATTAGAGTTGGCAAATAAATTTCGACAAAGGATTTAAACACTATTTTATGGTTTTTAAAAGAGAAATCTATCATTTACTTGAGTATTTGTTTTCCCGATGTATTCGGGGTGGACTGTTGATTATGCCTGACTGCATGTGACCGCTTCGCAATTTACATTCCGCGAGCGGAGTGTTATTATCCCCACTCTCATGGGAGCGGTCCGTATGCCACGACGGATTGAAAGATGCACTTTTGATACGGGCCATTCGATCCTTGGCAGTGCATAGACATGAGTATTTTATTGAAAGATGCACTTTTGGTACAGGCCGTTCGATCCTCGGCAGTGCATACACATGAGTATTTTATTGAGAGGTGCACTTTTGGTACGAGCCATTCGATCCTCGACAGTGCACATAGATGATTATTATGACGGCTAAAGCCGGTTGTCCTTATCCCGTATGCGCATGATAAATTGTTAAATGTTTTTCATGGATTTTTAAAAGTTACAAGATATTTGGGGGAAAACAGAGAGGAAATTGTTTATTTAAAATATTTGGGGAAAAATGAGGAAGTGGTAACTGTTCGTTTATTTCCAGTATTTACTTGGATTTCAGTGCCTTATATATATTGTTGCTTTAATACCTTTACATGCCTACCGTGTTCATCATATGCTGTTAATTAATTTGTTGGCCCTTAGTGAGTGTCTAACTCGACCTCTCGTCACTACCTCTCTGAGTTAGGCGGGCGACTTACTGAGAACACGTTATTTTTGTACTCATGCTACACTTGCTGTGCATTTTATTGCACAGGTACTTTCATAGCAATGTGGAGGATTAGGAGACTTGGGCGAGCTGCATCACCCGGAGGCGATCCGCAGCTGACAGAGTCTCCCTCGTTCTGTATTTGTTTTCATTTTAAATTTCCTAGTTCAATTTGTATTTCGGACATGCTTTGTGATGATTGTATAAATTCTTAGAAGTTGCTCATGTACTTGTGACACCGGGTTCTGGGATGTGTTGGGATATGTTTGCTAAAATGGAATATTCAAACCATTGTTTTACTTGACAGATTTTATTTAGCTAACATGTAATAAAGTGAAGGGAAATGTTTAAAACCGAAAATTTATTTCAATTAATTAATGATTGGCTTGCCTGACAATGATGTCCGACGCCATCACGACCTTAGGGATTTTGGGTCATGACAACATGGTATCAGAGCGCTAGGTTCCCTTAGGTCCCATGAGTCATGAGCAAGTCTAGTAGAGTCTTGCGGATCGGTACAGAGACGTCTGTACTTATCTTCGAGAGGATATGGGGCTGTTAGGAGTATTTCCCTTCTTGATTCCTCATCGTGCTATTTGATTCCTTTGAGGATTATTCCTATGTTCATTCCTACTCAATCTTATGTGTCGCGAAGCGCTAGCTATGAATCAGGAAATTTCAGGAATTGAAATGGTGCTACGGATGTAAGTCGAGATGTTTCCATGTGTAATTGGTTGGGGGCTGTTGTTATGGCCCTGCAGGAGAATAATATGTTGTTTCAGCTCAGTAGCTGTGTTTCTGGGAGCCTTAAGGCTATGCTCATGTAGTGATTATGCTTGCGATTGGTTATCGCGTGATGTCGGTATGATGATAGAATGCTTGCCCGTATTTTGGGGGTGATGAAGAGTTTGAAGGGAGGTCTTCTCAGATTGTGATTTCGATATTTCGGTATTTTAGTTTCGGTAGAGGAAAGGCATTTGGATTATGAATGGTCCGGTTGGGGTTGATAAAGTAGTAAGACTTGGCGTCTTCAAGCGAGGTGGGATATGCACCTGTGATGGGAAGTTGTCGTCATTGATCGAATGGAATGTGTTAAGTTTGCCGGTGCTATGTTTTCTTCGGTTGCGTGGGGTCAGAGTATTCAGAAGAAGTATTGAAGAATGCGGTTGGTAGAGACCGTGAGCTGTGGAGGTTCAGTACCGGATAAGTGTTGATAATGAAGGCAGCTAGAGAAAGATGATCTTCAGAGAGCTTGAAGTCGTGGTGATCTGCTGGTTTGAGAGCTACAGAGAGTGATCCTGAAGTGAGACTAGGCGGTGGTTCCATCTCTAGGAGGACAGGTGTAAAAAGCGGAAGTCGAGCAGTCGCAAAGTGGGGGAGCGGCAGCATAGCTTGGAATTTGAAGATGTTGTCGTGCATTAATGGATATCCATGAGGAGCGGACGGACTAGTAAAGTTGGTAAATGAAGCAGGGCGTAGGAGGGGGTATTGATGTTGCAGAGAGCGTGCGTTTCAGCATCATTGGAAGGTGTCCGCGGGTGATTTCCACAGGTGGGTTATCTCATGTGAATAGGTTAGAGGTGGCATGGTTGGCAAGTCTCTGTGAGGGGTTCTAGTGGCTATTCGGTAGGAGGCAGAATGTGTGAATGATGCTAGAGAATGTGAGTATTTAGGGAGTGCTAGCAAGAGAATTTGGAAGAATTGGACGGATTGGTTGAGCAAGATCGCGTTATCAAAGGAGAAAGGATCTCGGCAGGGTCTAGAGTGGTGCGAGAAGTAGCTTCGGTCTAAGTAGGGAGTCCCACCTTCTGTAGTTGGGTTGCAGGATTGTGTTATAATAGGGTTGCGGATTGTCAGCGTGATGGCAAGTTATTACAACTAATGGAAAGGAGTAGAATGGTGATTGTGCGTAGGATTTGATGAAGGTGTGCAAAAGTTGGCTCTGTCAGACCGGGTTAGGCTTTGGAAGATTCAGAATTTATGCTTAAGGCATAGGCGAGTTGTAAGGATAGTGACTCGGTCACGTGTTTCATTGAAAGGGGTGTTCATGTGCTAGAAGAGCCTTGGAGTTGATTGTATTCGGGACCAGTCAGAGTGGGTGACTCTCAATAGCGGTCCTAGTGAATTCAAAAGTTAAGGATGCGGTGTTTAAGGGTTTCAGGCAGCAGTATGATCGAGAATCGAGCTTTTGTAGAGTAATTTCAGAGAAAAAGGAGGATGGTTGGAATGTTCTATGATATGTTTCAGCATGCATGATAGTATTGGAGGAGTGAGAGAAATGAACTGCGGAGATTATCGGAGGGTATGAGACGGGTTGCCGGATTTAGGCAGCATAGTCTCGTGAATCAAGGTCACTCGGGATGAGTGAGGTTTGAGTTTCTATGAGTTGAAGGAAGTTTCTATTATTCCTAAAGCAATTGAAGATGATTAAAAGAATATAGATTGATTAGCCATGGTTGAAATGGCACATTTGCGGCATTGATCAGTTTCTTTGATTTGATTAAGTTATGCATGTGGTTTGTGCAGGTGTGTGCGGGGCTTGTCGGCCGTCGTAAGGGATTTCATGTGGGAGCATTTGAATGCTATGGCCTGTCAGGTGTAGGCGGATCCCGAAAGGGTTATGGTGGTATAGACTACTACTGGAGTATTTGTTTTCCCGACGTATTCGGGGTAGACTATTGATTGTGCGTGACTGCATGTGATCGCTTCCCAATTTACATTCCGTGAGTAGAGTGTTATTTCCCCCACTCTCATGGGAGTGGGCCGTATGCCACGTCGAATTGAAAGATGCACTTTTGGTATGGGCCGTTCGATCCTCGACAGTGCATAGACATAAGTATTTTATTGAAAGATGAACTTTTGGTACGGGCCATTCGATCCTCGGCAGTGCATATACATGAGTATTTTATTGAGAGGTGCACTTTTGTTACGGGTCGTTCGATCCTTGGCAGTGCACATAGATGATTATTATGACGGCTCATGCCGGTTTTCCTTATCCCGTATGCGCATGCTAAATTGTTAAATGTTTTTCATGGATTTTTAAAAGTGACAAGATATTTGGGGGAAAACAGAGAGGAAATTGTTTATTTAAAATATTTGGGGAAAAATGAGGAAGTGGTAACTATTTGTTTATTTCCAGTATTTACTTGGATTTCAGTGCCTTATATATATTGCATCTTTACTACCTTTACATGCCTACCATGTTCATCATATGCTGTTAATTAATTTGCTAGCCCTTAGTGAGTGTCTAACTCGACCTCTCGTCATTGCCTCTCTGAGGTTAGGCGGGCGACTTACTGAGTACACATTGTTTTTGTACTCATGCTACACTTGCTGTGCATTTTTATTTCATAGGTACTTTCATAGCAATGTGGAGGATTTAGAGACTTAGGCGAGCTGCATCACCCAGAGGCGATCCGCAGCTGATAAAGTCTCCCTCCTTCTGTATTTGTTTTCATTTTAAATTTCCTAGTTCAATTTGTATTTCGGACATGCTTTGTGGTGATTGTATAAATTCTTAGAAGTTGCTCATGTACTTGTGACACCGGGTTCTGGGATGTGTTGGGATATGTTTGCTAAAATGGAATATTCAAACCATTGTTTTACTTGACCGATTTTATTTAGCTAACATGAAATAAAGTGAAGGGAAATGTTTTTCATAAATGTTTAAAATCGGAAATTTATTTCAATTAATTAATGATTGGCTTGCCTGACAATGATGTCCGGCGCCATCACGACCTTAGGGATTTTGGGTCGTGACAATTGTGATGACCTAAGGGGTCATTTTATGAATTAAGATTCCGTTCTAGGCCTATTAGCTATAAAAAAACTAATTTTAATTACCTCGATTTGCATGCGCAGTCCGGGCGTGACACCAGAAAGCTTTTATGTGAAAATATGAGAAATAGTAATTTTCAGAATTTAGAGTTTGGTTTTAGTTGACTTGAGTCAACATTTTGAGTAAACAGACCCTGATCTGTGTTCTGACGATCCCGGGAGGTCTGCAGTAAAATATGGGACCTGGGTGTATGCCCGGAACTGAATTCCGAGATCCCTAGCCTTAGAATTTAATTTTTGAAAGAAATTGTTTTGCTGGATTTTTAATGAAATAAAGAAATGTATTAATGTTTGAAACCGTTGGTATCGGGTCCATATTTTGGTTCCGGAGCTCGATACAGGTTTGTTATGATGTTTACATCCTGTCTGTGAAGTTTAGTAAGAAACATAGTTTATTTGACGTGATTCGGAAGTCCGGTTGGCAAATAGTGGAAGTTAAGTGTTCTTGAGAAAAATGATGAGTTTTGAGGTTAAATTCATATTTTTAAATGTTATTTTCATGATATGATCGCACGAGCAAGTCCGTATGATGTTTTTAGACTTGCTTGCATGTTTTGTTTAGAGTCCCGATGTCACGATCCAAATTTCCCTCCGTTGGGTATCGTGATGGCACCTAGTCTTGGGGACTAGGTAAGACTATCATTTACATTGAACAACAACGATAATAAAGGATTTTTAAAACTTTCGAAATAGAATTCTTGACAGAGTTTACAATTTCCCAAAACCCGCTAAATACAAGTCATAAGCTCTACGAAATCTCTCTATCAAATCTAAGTACAACTGTATAGGAATAAGTAAGTACAGTTGAATAGAAATAAACAGGAAGGTGACTTCGAAACCTGCGAATGCAGCAACAGGTTACCTTGAGTCTCCTCATCAACGATCTGCGCAGCTACCAACAACAATAACCTGAAACTGCACACAAAAATTTGCAGAAGTGTAGTATGAGCACACCACAGCGGTGCCCAGTATATATAAGGACTAACCTCGGTGAACTAGTGGCGAGGACTAGTCAAGACACCACCGGTCTAATAAGTAAAAAGGCATAGATGTATATCATCAAATACGTGATGTTCATAATATATTTTCCCAAGTACTGCTCTTTCAAATACCATCAAAACACGTGATGTTCAAAATATATTTTTCCAAGTACTGCTCTTTCAAATATCATCAAATTACGTGATGTTCATAATATATTTTTCCAAGTACTGCTCTTTCAAATATCATCATTCTGCAAGACAAATATTTTTCTAATATACTTTCAAAAAGAAGTCCTTTAGACATAACTTTTCCTGGAGATAATTGCTTTTCAACTATACTTTTTAATATTGTATTTATATCTTTTTATTTCAATCTCCTCAATCATAAAATTACCGGAACTCAGTCCACCACTCAGAATTTGTCATGCAATGCAGTACAGGGGGGAAAGCTCCTGGATCTCTGTCCGTAGTCCCAATTTAAATATGCGATGCAGTAAAGGGGGAAAGCTTCCGAATCTCTGTCCGTAGTCCCAATCTAAATATGTGGTGCAGTACAGGGGGAAATCTCCCCGACCTCTATCCGTAGTCCCAATTTAAATATGTGATGCAGTACAGGGGAAAGCTCCCAGATCTCTGTCCGTAGTCCCAATTTAAATATGTGATGCAGTGCAAGGGGAAAACTCCTGGATCTTTGTCCGTAGTCCCAATTTAAATATGCAATGCAACCACTGAGGAAAACAACCAGAATGCGACAGGAACAACATATATTGCCACAACCGGCGCGAAAACAAACAAGGCCGAATACAAAGTGCGATGGGAAAATCAATACAAAGACTTAAATCACAAAAGTGGTAACAACTCGCTCGTAAGAAGTAGCCACTGGGAGGAATGCCAAGCACAAAGAGAGAACAACATAACGAGGGGAAGACAAGACAAATATAGCAACGATTCTATACATTCAAGTTCGCAACCAAGAAACCAAATCATCCCGGCAAGGGAATCAGCTATTACCAATCTCACTTAGACAATTAGCTTCACCGAATAAACTCAGTTTTAACAATGCTCGGTAAATAGGAAGCATATGAAGGAAGACATAGCATAACAGTAGGAAAAACATAGTCTTCATTAAGTCAATTAAGATCATATAAGAAACAAGGAATTCTAGGCAAGTACTTCTAACTTGAACAGGAGGAGATGAGACTAGAAATCAAGAAACTGAGATATAACAAGTTCAATTCATATACGGGGAACATAAGGACCCAAAAATCCCTAAAGGGAAATCTATCTGCAAATAAGTTCGAGTACACACTCGTCACCTCGCGTACACGGACTACAATCAACATAGAAGACTCAATCCTAAGGGGTAGTTCCCCCATACAAGGTTAGGCAAGATACTTACCTTGACTGCACTAATCAACTCAATACCACGCTCTTGCCACGAGTACCCAACTCCGGGTGGCCCAAATCTAGACAATTTGATTCCATAGAGTAAATATCATCAGAAGGAAACAAAATAATTAATAAGTCCGAAGCTAATACGCGAAATTAGGAAATTCGCCCAAAAAGTTCCCCGGGCCCACATCTCGGAATCGGGTAAAAAATATATTTTCCAGAAACCCATTCACTCACGAGTCTAAACATATGAAAATCTCTCAAATTGGAGGTCAAAAAGCCAATCAAAACTCAATAATTTGGTCTATGAAGTTTATCCCATTTTCTACCCAAAAGTTTCGAAATTAAAGGTTGGTTTTAAGATTGGAATCATGGAAATTGGTCTATAATGGATAAAAAGCACTTACCCAAGTTACCCAGGTGCAAAAGCCTCCAAAAATCGCCTCTCCCGAGCTCTCCAATTCGAAAATGGTGAAAATAATATAAACCCTCGGATCTGATATAATATCCCAGCAATTTCGCACCTGCCCCCCTGGGACCCTACCTGCGGAAATACCATCGCAGGTGCGAAAACCCACTAAAAAGCCTGGGGTCGCACCTACGGTCAAATGGCCGCACCCGCGGCTCTGCATCTGCGGAAAACACACCGCACCTGCGAGGATTGGGGGATTGGGCTAAGTCTGCACCTTCAAGCTCCTCGACGCACCTGCATGTCCGCACCTGTGGAAGGTCCATCGCAGGTGCGAGACACCAGAACCAGCAATGGTTCAGCTGTCTCCCAAGTGCTATTAACACCCAATGAGCATCCTAAACGTACCCGAGGCCCTCGAGACCCCGTCCAACCACACACACAAGTCATATAACCTAACACAGACTCACTCGAGGTTTCAAACCACATAAAACAACACTAACACGATGAATTAAACTAAAAGTCCATGAAAATTCTTCAAACTTCTATAAACATTAAGTTTTGCATTTAAGGTCCGAATCACGTCAAACTAAGTCCGTTTCTTACCAAATTTCACAGATAACACATATAAATCATATTGAACCTATTCTGGGCTTCGGAACCATAATACGGGCCCGATATCACAGGTTACACCTCAAATTTCATTTTCAAAAACCTTTATATTTTTCAGAAAATAATTTTCTTTAAAAATTCATTTCTCGGGCTTGGGACCTCGGAATTCGATTCCGGGCAAACGCCCAAGTCCCATATTTTTCTATGGACCCTCCGAGACTGTCAATTCATGGGTCCGGGTCCGTTTACCAAAAACGTTGACTGAAGTCAACTTTATTCAAATTTCTAATACAAAATTGCCATTTTAATCAGTTTTTCACATAAAGACTTCCCGGCTACACGCCCGGGCTGCACATGCAAATCGAGGTGAGATAGTAGGAGGTTTTACGACCTCAGAACATAGAATTAGATAGAATATACGGGATGACCCTTTTGGGTCATCATAATCTCCCCCTCTTAAACAAACATTTGTCCTCGAACGTGCTAAGATTCACTATGAACTCATTCAATCACGATTGCGCATTTCCAACACACACCCGCGGGTGATCCCACGTCACCCCAACCTACATAAGCCTGATGACACCATCACAACTGCCATATAGCCTTCTCACCATCATCGATAAGCCTCATACCTCAATTCCTCACTTTCTACTCATTTCCAAAAGACCCTATTCTGAATCCATATCCGGCATTAGCCTCAACCAGTTGCATCAACTCAGGTCTACGCCCATAAGGCATGGCCACTCAACATAGCACATCACACATAGGCTCAATAACACTTTTGATCACCATAACTGCCCGAAATCAACTCAACATTGGCAATTAGTCCCACATATGGAAGAACTCTCTGTTTCTAAATCCCATAATACCGATAATGATGCAATAAACACGAAGACCTCACCACTAGACACCGGAATCACCGAGTCACAGCTAACACCACCGGGCACACATCCCGCAAACTGAACTAAAGAAGTACATAACTAAATGGGTGAGTAGGAAAGATAGAACATATATAAAGGTACTATCAAACCAGCCCATAGTCATAACTCTCTATCGATACCTACTTACCAAAAGCAATATAACGAGAGAGAAGCAAAGCATATGAACAAATCACAAGGATGCCATCCTGATAAAAAATTCCACCGCGGTACTCAGCCCGGTCCAAACATATCAAATCACAAAGAATCACGAGGGTCTCGCCCTCAACTCTATGACACATGTCGAATATATATCATACCAATAGAGATCTCCCGCTAATTCATCTCGGCTAACAAAATCATATCGCTCACTTACTCACATCTCAATGGAGTATCAAATCACAGTTCGAAAACAAAATACTCAGGAGAATCACATAAAGCTTATCAAGAAGAACGACATGGGCTCACTTCCAGTTTCACTACTAGCAAGGATGAAATAAACAACGATAGACATGGCTACTACTCATAGAATCTCCCAACAGGAGCAAGCACAAAAATAGAGTGCAATACATGAAACTCACTCATAAATGAGACAACAAATAATGGGAACTCGTCCTGACCAACATGACTATAGTGAAATACAATAGTACCCCACTTTAGCACATCAAGCCATACCTGGGTGATGATATCTGACACGACGAGCTCTAGCCAACAATATGCAACACATCAAAGGGTCAGGCCTCCCCCTCTTAGGCGCCTTCTATCCACCTGAACACCCTGCTATAACTCTCCCACCTGAATCCTGGAACAATCTCTCACCCTGTGGATAACATCTCCATACTGAAAACAATCTCTATGCCGATGTGGCTGTGGAAGACATACGATACAGATCCTCTGAGACCCATGAGTATCTGAAACGCTTCCATGCGAAGCTGGTAATGCAACTGGATTGGTTGACCCAAGATTCTCTACCGTGCCTGAGTCCCTCAATGAATCTACGGACTCGCCTCCTAACTGAAGCAACCAAGTGAGGTGTATATATGGCCAACTCACTGAATCTGACGACGTACTCCAATGGTGACATAGTGCCCTGACGCAACTGCTCAAACTCCATGTGCTGTACATCCCGACGGAACTGAGGTGCAACCTCCCTCAAAACATCTCCGAAAACTGAATCCATGCTAGCAAAGCTAACTCGGCTAGGCTACCCCAACTCATATGCCGCCACCACAGATCAATCCTCTACTCTGGACCTGAGACGTGATAAAAGCAATCCCGCTCGTCTCCACAATACCCGAAGTACGAAGAATATGGTGAAACTCCTCCAAAAATCCCTGGCATTACCCGCCGCCAACCCACTGAAAGATAGAAGGGTGGTACTTCCAGTACCTCTAAATCCCAAGGTGCTCTGCCTCCGATGTTGCTGTCCTAACCACGGGCTGAACTGAAACTACATGCCGTGCTGCCATGACAACTGGAACTTGACCAATGTGATCTCGCTGCTCTGGAGTGTAGACGGTGGGAGTCTTCACTCCTCCCCTGATCTGTGAAACAACTGGTGCACTAGAATCAACCCTGCCTGATCTGATGTACCAATTGTACTCAAAACTGCGCTCCGGTCTTCTGAAGTCCGAGGTAGCAACAGGAAACCCCAGTACCTATTCCCTACTATGACTACTGACAACTCCTCAACGGCTGCTCTGGTAGGCATCTTAACTGCGACACGTGCTCCTCGTTGGCCTCTACCTCTGACCCTTGCCACATTTTTTTCGAGGTAACATAATCCAGAACCGCCCCTCATGTCCTCACCATCAGTGAGAGAATGTGACGATAATTTCAAACTTAAAGATCAATGAACTCGCACGATAGGAATGAAGGAAGTGAAATTGTCCTGATAGTCTCGTAGCCCCTTGAAGATAAGTACAGACGTCTCCCTACCAATCCGCAAGACTCTACTAAACCCGCGTATGAATCGTAGCACCTATGAACCTAGAGCTCTGATACCAACTTGTCACGACCCAAATTTCCCTCCGTTGGGTATCGTGATGGCACCTAGTCTTAGGGACTAGGTAAGCCTAACATTTACACTGAACAACAATGATATTAAAGGATTTTTAAAACTTTCGAAATCGAATTCTTGACAGAGTTTACAATTTCCCAAAACCCGGTAAATACAAGTCATAAGCTCTACGAAATCTTTCTATCAAATCTAAGTACAACTGTCTAGGAATAAGTAAGTACAGTTGAATATAAATAAACAAGAAGGTGACTCCGAAGCCTGCGAACGCAGCAACATGTTACCTTGAGTCTACTCAACAACGATCTGCGTACCTACCAACAACAATAACCTGAAGCTGCACACAAAAATGTGCAGAAGTGTAGTATGAGCACCACCATAATGGCGCCCAGTAAGTATCAAGACTAACCTCGGTGAAGTAGTGACCAGGACTAGTCAAGACACCACCGGTCTAATAAGTAAAAAGGCATAGATGTATAAATGACCGAACCAAAATAAACAAGGTACGAAGAATATGGTGACACTCCTCCAGAAAACCAAAAGCAATCCCGCTCGTCTCCACAATACCCGAAGTACAAAGAATATGGTGACACTCCTCCAGAAAACCCTGGGCATTACCCACCGCCAATCCACTGAAAGATAGAAGGGTGGTACTTCCAGTACCTCTAAATCCCAAGGTGCTCTGCCTCTAATGTTGCTGTCCTAACCACAGGCTGAACTGAAACCACATGCCGTGATGCCATGACAACTGCAACTTGACCAATGTGATCTCGCTGCTCTGGAGTGTGGACGGTGGGAGTTTGAACTCCTCCCCTGATCTGTGAAACAACTGGTGCACTAGAATCAACCCTGCCTGAGCCGATGTACCAATTGTACTCAAAACTGCGCTCCGGTCTTCTGAAGTCCGGGGTAGAAACAGGCACCCCCAGTACCTATTCCTTAACTATGACTACTGGAAACTCCTCAACGGCTTCTCTGGTAGGCATCTTAACTGTGGCACGTGCTCCTTGTTGGCCTCTGCCTCTGACCCTTGCGACATTTGCTTCGGGGTAACATCATCCGGAACCGCCGCTCGTGTCCTCACCATCGGTGAGAGAATTGGCCGATAATTTCAAACTTAAAGATCAATGAACTTACACGATAGGAATGAAGGAAGTGAAATTGTCATGATAGTCCCGTAGCCCCTCGAAGATAAGTACAGACGTCTCCGTACCGATCCGCAAGACTCTACTAAACCCGCGTATGAATCGTAGCACCTATGAACCTAGAGCTCTGATACCAACTTGTCATGACCCAAATTTCCCTCCGTTGGGTATCGTGATGGCACCTAGTCTTAGGGACTAGGTAAGCCTAACATTTACCCTAAACAACAACGATATTAAAGGATTTTTAAAACTTTCGAAATAGAATTATTGACAGAGTTTACAATTTTCCAAAACCCGATAAATACAAGTCATAAGCTCTACGAAATCTTTCTATCAAATCTAAGTACAGCTATCTAGGAATAAGTAAGTACAGTTGAATAGAAATAAACAAGAAGGTGACTCCGAAGCCTGCGAACGCAGCAACAGATTACCTTGAGTCTCCTCATCAACGATCTGCGCAGCTACCAACAACAATAACCTGAAGCTGCACACAAAAATGTGCAGAAGTGTAGTATGAGCACACCACAACGGCGCCCAGTAGAGGACTAGTTAAGACACCACCGGTCTAATAAGTAAAAAGGCATAGATGTATAAATGACCAAACCAAAATATCTATCTAAAGACATCTCAATGTAATTAACGATACAATCGAATAATACGGAAGAAAATTCGATAATCACGATCAACAAACAGCATAATAGAAATACGCAAAGAGAATGGAAAGGATGCAATCCAAATGGCAAGAACTACAACCGAACAAAAACACAAGCAACTCAGCACTGCATCAATTTATTCACGTAAGGACTTAGCCAATAACTCAATAAAATTGGTCAATCCTTCGAGTTAAAACCTTTAAATCGTGAGTTTATTTTGAAGGCTTTAAATATATATTCATTTCGAAGTAGATAAATTTCTTCTTTGAAACATACTTTCTCTGAATGTATATTTATATAT